>JAUMHH010027248.1:0-10471 GCA_032359455.1 Chlamys rubida
GTGTTAGAACACAAATGAAATGGGTAAGAAGAACAGATAGTGCCAAGCAAGGCAAGATATATTTGAAAGATAAAAGAAAGAATAAGCATAAAGTGGTCAGACAACATACAACCAATTTACAGTCTATTCCTTTGTCCCTTAGTAATACAACTGATATTTAGAAAGGTGGTATTTTGTTTGAGAGGGAAAGAAGGAGTAATAGGAAGACATGAGAGGGAAAATTACAGTGATTAAAGAAAGAACCAGCAAGAGTGAACTATATACGTAATGTTTCAATCTAAGTATTACTAATTAGATTTTGAAAGCTTTATATATTTCCATTATAATGACTTAATACAAATAAAATGATGTTTGTACCAATTTAATGCGATTTCTGGCATTATCAAAAATTGATCTGCCTCTTATGTGGGAAGATTGAAATTTTCTCACTGAATTAGAAAAATATCAAAGCAACAATTCATCACATATTTGGAGAAAGATTTCTTGTACAATTTACACTTACTAAAGCTCTTTATGTACTGAAATTACCTCACTAAATACACAGGCTTTTACAAATTGGAAGGAGAAAGATTGGGATATCAGTAGAATTGTTTGTCCCAGCAAATACCATAAAATGGTCAGTGTTTTGATCTACTGTTAGCTGTCTTTAAAGCGTCTTAAATGACAACTTTACAGAATTTGAATGCTTCTCTGGCAAGTGCAATTGCTATATAGCGTCATTTATGCATAGGAAGGTGATTATCTGCCCTTGTCAATAAGACCATTGATACTGTTTTCCTCGGAATTATTAGGAGCTTAGAGGTCTACGGTGAGACGGTGTTTGATAGGATATCCCGTCAGGACAGGGTGACTCTCGACATTGTTTCTAGCTGTATGAAAGCATTTCCTTTAGAGTTACTTAATATATAAATGTTAAAGCGTATATAGTTTAGACATGTATAGACGTGTTCGCATGTGTATAGACTTGAATTATCTTTTTGTTAAAGAGCTGTACCAGTCATAAATGGGAGACAGTCTCTAGTTAAAATTTCATCAATGAGAGTACTCAACCGTGAACTAGTGTTACGCACTAGGGTGTATAGACACAAAGATTTAAGTGGGAGTGTTGAGATAGATATTTAACAATATATATACTCTATAACCCCATGAAGTATAGGTTTAAACTTGCATTTTGTTAAACACATTCAACTAAAGTTGAAAAAATTGATTTTCATACATACTGCCTGGTAGCTTTGATTTTATCAAAATACTCAACTCTCAGGTTAAAGTTTAATTTTTATAAATTTCAATCTGTGTTCTACCTCTAGCAGTCTTGGTATTTCGCATTGTTTGATATTATTCAAATACTAGACAGACAGATTAAAGTTTTATTTTTATAAAGTTTAATCAGTGTACCTGAACACACAACGGTAAATTCTCAATACATTCATAAAGTTAAAATACTTCATTTCATTTTAAACAAACAATTTCATAGCTGTTCTAATCTGTATACTACCTCTGATAACTTTGTATTTTTCTATTGTTTGAAATTAGTCAAAACTCAACAGATTGAATATATATTTCATGTTATTTTTATCCTTTGTGATACAAAAAAATCCATCCCAGTGACTTTTATTAAACAAATACCTCCTATCTTTAAAGCCTCGTATTGTTTTTGATTTTACTCAAATACTCATGCAAATTATAATATTTGCTTTAAAACACTTGGAATATTTATTAAATGTTTTTTTTTGTGTTGGCGCTTTTTATAGTACTGGTGAATTAGTAAGATATTATTCAATCACTCAACAGATAATTGAAAGTTTGGTGTTTTATAAATATCAATCTGTACGCTGCTTCTAGCGACTTTATATTCACATTTTTTTCTTCAAACACTCCTTGTATTTGTTACAGTGGTGCTATTTCATTGTAATAGTTGTGAGTCATTACCCTGGGTGAGGCTTTTTGACATATGAAAGGTTTTTTTTGTTTTAAACGAGGTTGCTCAACCGAGATGTATTACTACTAATAGCTTTTTCGATAAATGATAAAAGTTAATGTGTTTCATGTAAAGTGTTGGTTAATGCAACACTTTTTGATTCGATGTTTGGTGCTGATGAATTTATGTCTATGTGTTTCGTGTTAAGTCTATGCAAAACAGTTTTATATATGTCCATGTTTATACAATATATGGTGCCCATGAATGTATGTTTAATGATTTTAACTATGATTAGGTCGTGATATGTTTCTTGTTATTATAATCATAAGATAATAAATGTTTATATTCATTTTTGTCCTTTTTTTTTATAAATTTACAAGGTGCATTGTATGAAATGGGGGTTGTACGCCACCTCATCCCTCCTATAGGTTTATATAGTGATTCCTCACTAGCATGAAACATCATAGTTATTTTAGCTCAACGTGGGTTTTTCCAGACTACTTGAGAATTGAGAGACGTGGTGTATAAGTTGTATACACACATCCTCATTACACTAGGTACCGTATTGGTATGCTATATGTCTGGGTAGGTGTAGGCTACCGTTGGCGGTGTATAGTGACCATGAAGAATGGGCTTTGTGTGTAGGACGAGTGTACAGGTATGTCAATCTTTAGCTGGCATAACGGTGTTAGTGTGTATGGAGTCACTGGGGCGGTGCGAGAAGGGTGAGTGGTGCGGCAGACTGCGCGCAAGGTGTGGGCTGGGAACGCAGATATGCCTAAAACATCCCTACTGATAGGATCATAACAATATTTGCTAAAATATTCATTATTTATATTTATATTTTAATAGAGTAGTTCCGTTTTATTTAGTCATTTCGAACAGTTCTTTGAACAGCAAATTAGGTCTTGACAACAATGAAATTGATGACGTTACAAAAAAGATTAATGACGTTGCAAAAACAAATGTTGTTGTAGTCTCATAATAACATCTGCCTTCTCAATGCATTTCAATAGAAGGATACAGAGCAAATGTAAATATTGTACCGTACAAGTTAGATGTATATATATTGGCTTCCAACAATATTTACCTATTAGCTGTGGTTTACAGGGACATGTCACATGCTAAGTTTGCATCACAGTATATATATATGGCGTACAATATATTTCTAGTCTGTCGTTAGATCTTTTTTTTCTATTAAGCATATATAAACTGTGATGCCCAATTATTATATAATATTTTCCATTATATATACATATACCTGACATGTCCCGAGGTTGAAGAATATGAAATTATGTACTATAAAGATTCAAATTTCAAATAATTCATATCAATATGGATTGAGTGTCTGTGCTATATAGAGAACAATACATGTCTTTTTCCATATCACACCCAGTATCAACCCGAGACTGCAATATTAGCCAAAGAGCCGAAGGCTTGAGGGCTGATATTGGTAAATAAAATATATTTTATTGTGATGTTTTTCTTTGACCTAAATTTAACCTGCAGAAGTCAAATTAGTTCAAAAGTAAAAATAAGCAGTTAATGTTCTGAATTAAAGTTAAATGTTCTACATGAATGTTAGATTTGGCAATATATATATTTGGTAGATTCCAGGATTCTTTATCACAAGGTCTAAATTCACATAGGACAGTCTTTGAAAGGAAGGGGAGGTAACTAATATGATTGTTTTGGGGGAACACTGAACAGTTGTACATGTCGTTTATCTGTTACCTCAAAAAATACATGACCATAGTCTAAGTTTAGTAAAGGGAGGAGCCGCTTGACTACATATTTTAAGATAAGAATATATTTGTACAGATGCCTTGTTGTTCAGCACTGAACACAAAACCAATAGGTAATATTTGTGTGTGTACAGAAATGTAACAAATTGTTTATATATGACGATAATCAGCTACTTACCTGTGTAACAATGGACGAAAACATTACAACAAACACTCGGAGCTGTTGTCCATCCATGGTGTTGCATAGGGTATGTGTGTTGAATTGTGCATTAGATCACTTCCTGTGTCACATTATAGCCAATCAGTCACGTACCCAAGGTTGCTTCGTTTATGTGTGTTGAATTGTGCATTATATCACTTCCTGTGTGTAATTATAGCCAATCAGTCACGTACCCAAGGTTGCTTCGTTTTCTTGTACATTATAAGAGTCAAGGAACAAGACATCTACGAGATATATACAAAACTACAGGGAAAATTTCTGTCAGGAAGTATATTATGCTGGTAAGTGATATTTCTGTATTTTGTGATTTTGATATTTCATTCCGCTTTTCATGGGTACGTAACTATAGAAATTGGACAGACCAGGTAAGCAATGCCCACACACAATCATTAACCATTGTACCGGTAAGACGTGTGTCATTTTGTAGAGGCCAAAAACAGGGTAAGTGTCAATTTCTGATAATCCTACTATTCTGTGTATACTTTGATATATGTAAATTTATACTGTGCCTGCATTGTATAGGTAGGCTAGATACGTATGGGCGTTACTCATGCGTATCATGTTTACGCGTATGTAGTTCACCCGCTAAAGTGTGTGTACGTGTTATAGAGTAAGATAACATATGTAGTAACTTTAAGGTTCATGACCCCCTTTTGGAAGTTCAAAGTTCAAAGTGTCACAAAGTCATTTATATATATATAACATACACATATGATATATGCTGCTAAGTAAACAGAAGGATTGCCTACCTTATAAGTGTAGTATGACTATCGAGAAATCCACAAAATATATGAAGTTTTCAATCTGTGAAAGATACAGATAAAATGAAAATATAATATCTATAAAAGATGATGCTAGACAGAATTAATAATAATTTAACTAATGATATATTTTTATAGTAATTTCAAAATTAAATTTGGCATTTGCCGAACAAGGAAGCCATTTTCAGAGGTTGGAACTACTTTTTTCTAAAAGGTGTGGTGACCCAATGATGCAAACTACAATTATAGTTAAATGTATATCAATGTCAGTTTTTATATAAAGATAGTGATTTTTAGCAAATTTCATTGCATTTTCATTACCAAGCAGGTTACCCACCATGAACTTGCCCTATGAATCCAAACACTTACTTCTTGCAGTAAGGATAAGACACTACCACTTTACCTTCATCGTCTGTAATCTACTGATGGTGTATTCTGCATCCAAGAGACTTCTGTCTACTTCTGCAAAATATTTAATAATATTTACTATTCAAACCATCTACAATAAAACATGAAACCTTTTTTTCCTTACGTTGTGTACTGGTTACATCATCTTAGACAAAAAATACATAAATTTAGCAGACTTACGCGTCTTAACTTATATTAAAGAAATGTACATAACAATAATATCGGGTAACAAATACCAGTGTATCTGCTAGCGGAAAAACATTAAATAAATGGGTATGTATTTATTTCTTAAATATATCATAGTCTTTACTATGGTGAATATAGCGGTGGTGCTTTTAATAGACCTTTCCTAAAACAAAAAGCCCTTACAAACATCAGGGTCAACCCAAAAATTAATGTCGGTTTGGTTAGTGATACCACATGTATTTCTAAAATTTGTGATTTGGAACATCTGTAATAATAATATTAAGATAGACTTGCCATACTATTTTTGTAAATAAGTGACAACATATATATTGACTAAGAATATACCATTTATACATTATGGTGCTATCAAGGAGCACCGAACCGTTTTCAACGTAGCTCAATGACTATACTAAATAGCACTGCTGCAAGTGAGTAATGCACATTCTAGATCATAGCATGTGGTGTACTAAATCCAATTAAAGACTTGACCGGTTTCTTTACACGTGTAACTCATCAGAGATGGTGTGTCATAGGGTTATTACGCTTTATATAGTGCTCAGGGTGAATCAGGGTGGATCCGGTAGGAGCAAGGTGGAATTAGTCGGAGCTGAGTGAAGCCGAGTGGATCTGTGTAGCCAAGTGAATCTAATGAGGTCTTGCTAAGTGCATAGTAATGTACACCGAAAATGGATAAAAGATCAACGACACAACTTCTGTACTGTTGTTGGTGTATTGGACTTCTGCAGTTGATTGAAAAACAATATTACGTATATCTCTGCCTGATGGTCTAATCTGATCATCAAGCATCTGAGTGTTGATTTTCAATAATGTGTGTTCAGTGAAACGTCGTGTGTAGTTGTGTCTTGTTATTGGTCAAGATTTGCATGTAGTGTAGTGATATCAATCTCTTGTTATGTTACAATACAGAGGCTGCACGAGTCGACTCACATCGCATATTGTAACCTGATTTGTGATTAATTTTTACTTTATATAGTACATAACGCTGTTACACTATCCTGAACAGTTGATCATGATCCAACGTGTATTATAATAAAATACTGGTTTGTTGCATAGTTGAACGGGGATGTGATGTCACAAGGCGGCTGTCTTTGGTGGGGGTTGAATCTGATGCTGTTGTACAACACGTATCCTCTGGTGTCTGCTTATCACATACATTTTGACTGAAAAATAGAAACATACACATAATTTGTGTAGTAGTAAATTTTGTCAAAATATCATTAGAATATTCAAATTGTAAGCGACCAATTAACAGGACAGAACTATCAGCACTTACATTGTCAGTCAACATCACAGTCATGTTATAAATATATCGAAATATCAAAACTTTATTTTCTTTTAATTGTATACCTGTTAATCCTGATAATTGCATACTTTTATTAGAAAATCCTGAATTATGCCTTAATCTTGATAACTGAATTATGCAATCTTCTATTCCTCCTCATTGCATAGCCGATTTGTCCAATAAAATTATACAAATATATTTTACTATATTACAGGACAAAACATTAACAGGAAGAGATATGATTAGGTTGTGATTTTTGATCCTGAACATTTCATGCAATTAGCAGAAAATATGGAACTATATTTCAGATAAATATACTGTACGAAAAAGTACAAAAATGATTTTGATATTTACCTTTCACTGAAAAAGGGACGAATTGATATCCTGCAATACTACATCATTTTCGCTATCGGACTCTGATGTGGAGGTTTTTCGATTCCTTTTCCGTCTAGTTGTTTGTCCATGTTGTGTGTCTGCATTGCTGGAATACTGAAATTAAGACTTGTCCAGACTTTGGTAAACTAGGTAACACATTACCAACACTGCACCGGTCAAATTGTGGTAACCGATTACTCGAACAATCCTCCGATCGCGTAACCGGTTAATCGGTCAATTTGGTAATCAAATAAAACACAGCAACAATTACAACATATGAGTAGAAAATGTTTATCTAAAACGTTTTAACACTACAAACATACATGTATATATTAATAAGCATGATAGTTTACTCGCGTATTTCAAGCTAAACGCAGGAAATAGTTGCATGTAGCCTCAGTAAGTATATTTCATGGACAACAAATGTCGGAATGCAGTAAGACGGAATTCAATTACAGTTACCTGTACTCGAAATCATATGCGGTATTATTGCTCTTTAGAACAAAATTTGCGTGACAAACGTTTTAATACATGCTTACTCATTCAAGTGTGTACACTTCAGATCATATTTACATCTTGCATGTAAAAGCGCGTTCTTTTTCTTAAAGTTTATATATCACAACTTTGTATCATAAATTTTTGTATGGTGTTGGCGACATCTCTTTGTCGGAATTTACAATAAAGTACACAATTAACAGTAACATGTAATCCCTGAACACTGTTTCTATTACAAAACTATCCGATTTTGGTCGTATCTTTAGATAATTTGTAGGGCTAAGCCAGGGAAACATGGGGCTCCCAAAAGGGGTGAGTACATGTCCGACTATTCGGTTATTCATTTTGGTAACCGGTTCGTGGTCTTCCGACCGAGTAACCGTTTAACTGGTTAACCGTTGAAAACCACTTTCCATTACCTTACTGGCTCCTTCCCGATTTTTAAAGCAGTTGTGTTGCTGTGATGTTGTATGACATCTCATAGCTTGGCTACAGATATATCAATACTTATTGGAGTGTTTGTGAGTTCTCTTACTCCAGCTGCCATCTGTTACGACGACTGGCACTCCTTCATTGTAGCTGTCCATCTCTATTGCATGGTTTCCTTCCTCTACGTCAGCAGCCAGCAACTCCTCCTCAAACACCTGCTTCCACCATGTACTGATTTCACTTTGAATTTTAGAAAATGTATCTCGTTTTATCCCTGGCAAGTCCATGGTTCCCAACGTCTTATTTAGATGAGCCGAACCATTACTAGTTGTCATGCTTCCCCAAACAGCACGTACATTGATATCATAGTGGCGACTGTTGTCCGTGTTCAATGTTCTACTCGTCACCAGGGAAAAGGACAAACCACATCCTTTACAATTGGCAGATATTACCGTACGCCGATATGCCTGAAACAAGTGTAATGGTGTAATGGGGGATTGTCCATCAGCTGCCAAATCCAACGCTTTTTCACACCGACATGCATGTGGAGTTGGTCAAGGTTTATTATTTGATACGAATTATGGCGCTCCTCACTCGTGAACAATGTAAATCTCAACCCCTCTTAAATCTCAAAGTGTCACTTTTAGTATCAGCATCATTCGACAATGTGTTCACTACTCGTTTCCTTTTTATCACTTTACAACTTTTCCTCGAGTTTTCATATTGATAAACTGACCTAGCCTTTGTTTGGATTCCACCACTCCACCTTTCCTTTTATTCCTGTGCCTGCCACCGCCTAGGCCAAATTGATTGCAAACTTAACCCTTTACCATGTTATATTATAGTCTCCTCTTTGTAAGTGTTCTTTGGAATTTCACTGAAAATCTTTGCACCTTAACCAAACCTTCAGCCATGTGCTTCCGTACAATTCGAACAGATCTTCAAGTCAAAATGAACTTTTTAGTCAACAATGAAACATAACCAGTGGGGTATATTAATAGTAATAAAATTTAAAAAGAAATACAAGCTGAAAGAAGTAAAAACAACAAAAAGTGTGTTTAAATATTTTATTTAAATTTTTGTTAGCCGGATGTTTGGATTTGTTTACCGTTCGTCGTATGTCGATTTCACATCAATAAACATTGCAGTGCAAATCTAAGACTTACTCTGGATGGTCACAACACGACATGAACATTTATTTTCGAACTTGTAATAATAAATTTGGCGAAGAATTATTGCAAAACGACAGGAATATATATGCAATTAAAATTAATTAATATTATTTTACCTAAAAACTTTTATTTCAACTTTGTAATATATTTTTTTAACAAGCTCGTTGATATCTTCGTACGCATTGCCGTGATGAAAAGTACTTATCGACTATAGACCGTCCTGATTTCAAGATTATGAGGAAATTCCAGGAGGTTTTGGACTGTGAATTGCAGCGTATATATTTATGAATCACTCCTCAAACAATTTACGGCATGTTAATAGTGATCGTTACATCGTGATGACAATATAAGCATAAGTATGAACGTACAATCATCAACCGGTGAAAACAATATGGCGGCGCCCATGAGATCACGAGTCTCTGCGGATAAAATAAGTCAGTTTCTGGTTTGGGTAGGAGTCCCGTCTGTGGTGTTTGTATTTAACATTGATGTAATTGTATATTTTGAAATAGGTATGGTTGTTTATTTAGATTTTTTTGTCTTGTGTTTCCCCGACCCCAAATATTGAATTTTATTTTCCAAAGTTATCGAAAATGTTCATTTTTGACCCATTTTATTTTTTTGCCGTATAGATTTTCCAAATGTAGTAAAATCTTTGCCCCTCGTGCCATTCTTAACACAGATTTTACCTAGTGAATTGATTGACACAAAAGATCTTCAGAAAGGGGAGTCATGAATCTTAATGTGTTTATTCAATTATATTATATAAAGCTATTGCTATGATTTATCCTGCTGGTACTACTTAGAGTATTTCATATAGTCATGTTTTGTAATATTAAGTCATTTATCAGTTATTATATACCTTGTCAGTGTTATTAAGTCATAATCTTGATCCTTTGTTCAGTATTCATACGGAGACATAGATAGTTTGCAATATATGTATGTACGTATGTCTTAGGCATGGACACATAGCCATTATTAAGTCCCCCAAACGAAGTGGGGAACTTATTGGTTTTATTCCGCTTCTTATTATTATTATTTAGTCCCCCAAACGACGTGGGGAACTTATTGGTTTTACTCGTTTCTTATTATTATGTCCCAAAAACGAGGTTTGAGGGACATATTGTTTTTGGTCCGTTTCTTAGTATTATTATGTCCCCGAAACGAAGTTTGAGGGACAAGTTTTGTTTGGTCCGTTTTTTCTTATTATTCTTATTATTGCTATTATTATTATTATTATTATGTCCCCCAAACGAACCTTAAAGGGACATATTGTTTTTACTCCGTTTCATTATCTTTAAGTCACCCCAGACGAAGTCGGGTGACTTATTGTTATAAGACCTTTTTCATTTTGGGGTAGACCTAGCACGGAGCGTGGAGACAGAGACCTAGACAAGCAAATACAGGGGTCATTTCAAAAATAATTGTATATGGAACGTAGCGTATAGGTTATGTCAGA
>JAUMHH010027259.1:0-10471 GCA_032359455.1 Chlamys rubida
GAGACAGCCTTTTGTCCTCTCGTCATAGTAACTGATTGTTTCCTCGTTATAGTAACTGATAATAGGCGTGAGATCGCCTTTTGTCCCCTCGTCATAGTAACTGATTGTTCCCTCGTCATAGTAAATGATAATAGGTGTGAGACAGCCTTTTGTCCCCTCGTCATAGTAACTGATTGTTCCCTCGTCATAGTAACTGATAATAAGCGTTGGACAGCCTTTTGTCCCCTCGTCATAGTAACTGATTGTTTCCTCGTCATAGTAACTGATAATAGGCGTGATACAGCCTTTTGTCCCCTCGTCATAGTAACTGATTGTTCCCTCGTCATAGTAACTGATAATAGGCGAGAGGCAGCCTTTTGTCCCCTCGTCATAGTAACTGATTGTTCCCTCGTTATAGTAACTGGTAATAAATGTGAAATAGTCTCATAGTAACTTATAGCAGATGTGTGGATGTCATAATAACTTACCCTAGGTGTGAGGCAATTTATTGTCCACATTATCATGGAAAATATGTATGTATGTATCGGATGTATGGAATTCCCAACCGGCCTGATTGCCTGCTGAAATTCAATAACATACATTGAAAATGTAGAACAATATTCTCGAAAGGTTTGCTATTCTTCTCGAGTGTACGAGAATTATGTGTGTACAGCAAAGGTATTGCCTTTAGCGTGGGCACTGGGTACACCGCATCGTGTTGTTTTGTTGGGAGATTCAACGTTTATTGTATATTAAAGTAATCGATCCTGCCTCTGTCGCAGATGCATGCTTTTTATAAAATATTCATATTTTCAGGGCGATCACGGTTTAATCTACCAATAACAAGTCGCCAGTCCTTTAAATAATTGAAAGCAAATGTAAAGGATGTTTGTGTATTGCCTTGCAGTCATATTGGGGATATCTATTTATGATATGAGATGTATATTAACATAGACAATCTACATCACAACATATTGACGTCAGACGAGTGTCAAATAAAGGTCGGGAATATGTCGAAAATAGAAAATTTATAGTTAGAGACTATCAGGAATGAATATAGTCCACAAGCTTAAAACACAGTAGATAAAACGACATGAGTTATAATAAGATTAGATAGGTAAGTGACCCCTTTTTACACACCAACTGACCAAGTTGTGTCTGAGCGATATAAAATATGTCGTTAATGGTGTAACTATACACTTAATCTGATCAGGAGATGAGGAGATATATGACATGTTTTTAAATGTAAACCAAAGAACATAATTCTTTCATCAGTTTCTAAATATTAATACACCCATGTTCTAGCGTACTAAATGTCCTCATCAAAATCACACACGTGTACCAAAGCATAGGAGAAAGCAACATGTTATCACATCTTCTCCAAAAGGATAAGGTACATAATGTTGATGATTGCGTTCCGTTAGTTTAACATTCCTAATATTACATGTACCGCCTGTTTCTGGAACCTCGTTTTGAGAAATACAGCTTAGATGGCAGTCCTCAGTGTAGACCATGTTTGTTGTTGTCTGTAAGAACCCAACCCTATTTGTAAGAACCCAAACCTATCGACACTAAACATTATGTTAATAAAAAAAAAGGTTTTGGACTGGAAAAATCATTCATTTAGTATTGAAATATTCGACATCACTGGCTTGTTTCAGGTTTTGGAAATCATATTGATGTTTTCAACATAAAATGTTAGTTTTCATTTAGTCTAACAACACACCATAATCCGCTTGGTTTTCAACGTAAAGCATCAACTTTATTTCCTGAATATCCTTCAAGGTCTTTTGTGTTTCTTTATATCTAGACACGCATATCAACCTGGGTTACTGTAACTACGCACCGCTTCTAGCCGACCATTGTACGTCCTTATGCAACTGAACCCTGAAGAAGGCATATATTTTGCCCGATCCTTCAATTTCTCATCCAGATATAATGCTCTTGGATTGTTCTTGATGGTCTTTTTTTAAACTACCTGCATCTCATTTTCATTTATCTCCAAACGTTAAAGATGAAGATGTTAAGAGTTAAAGATGTTTTTCTTTTTTCAGCTTCATGTCTTGACAATAAACGGGGCCTTACTATCACGTCTGTTGAAACGTCCATGTCATCTTTGAGGTCATTATATTGCTACATGTACCTACCCTTTACTTATTAGAAATAAGAGTACTTGACTCTCCCACTTAAGAATTTAATGTTACAGCCGATTGGCTACCTTTGAAAGTATCAGGAGATGCTGTCGACCAATAGTCAATACGTAATCAGAGTTTACTACCTGAGATGCTTCAATCCACACTGAGGAACATAATCTTGACCTGATTACCAGCTATACAATGTTATTAGATGACCAGCATACACCCGGGGATCTACATATAACGGGAGACAAAATGACAGGTGCCAAATGTGAAACTCATGATTACACTTTTCTTTATTTGTTGTCTCTCTTTATCGGATTGTATTTCCAATAATTGTGTTGTGTGTTCACCTTTGATAATCAACTCGAAAATTACACAGAGCAAACAACGCGAATATAGTTCACCTCTATATGTGATGATAAATTATAAAAGTTTTAGACAAAATATATTAATGTTTCTACAAACAACATCTACACATATCAGTTATAAAACTCATTTTACTCTGTCGACTAATCATTATTAGAGGAACAATGTAAAGACATAATCAAGTATTATTATCAAAATATATAATATTCCCGAGTACAGCGTTTACCTTTTACTTTCATATTGATCATTACGAAATCTTATCCATTGTATTTATCCGGAGGTCAATCAAGGGAAATATTACTGTATAACAACGAATATTATCATTTAGACATGAATTGGAAACTTCGTCCGATGATCACATTGCAGTTATATCCTTAGATTATGCAGCTTTTATTCATGAAAGGTCATGACCTGGACGTCATGAAGTTCCCGAAAAACGACTGAATATAACCAGGCGCGCAAGTAACCTATACGCCGGTACGCAGGTGATTCCATCAATTTTTCAAACAGAAAAAACACTGCGTGTTGCACCCATTTGTCCCCTACCGAAGTTCTGCCCTATACCTGCTCCCAAAGGGATACACTCAAAACAAAAGCTGGATACGCCCCTGATAGCTGTGTTTTAACATTATATATTAAAATGGAAAATATTGTGAAATATGATTTTTATAAACATGTCCTAATCAAACCCGGATTCATTGTTCGGATCATGTACACCCATTGCACTAGTGAACAGCAGTATACATTGCAAAGGTATTGAAAACAAATCAGCAATAAATAACAGTTATTTGTATAGAGGATACTGTTTTCTGTTCTATAAAAGATAATATATTCCCTCTACTCATGCATTATTTAAAGTTACTCAATATCTGGGAGGCCATATTGTATGTAAACAAATAAACACACTGAATTCTAGGTGGAGATATCTAGTACATATAACTATAATAATGTATAGTATTTCAAACATAGCATTGTGACCTGGTGTTTTTGACCGAATTCTTTAACCAATTGTTATGTTTTCCTGAATTTGTTTCCATATTTATCTTTAATAATGCAATTATTTATCAGCTTACAGCTTTTAAACAAAGTATTGGTAGGATGGTGAAAAATTCCGTGTGTAGCTAATTCACTTTAACGTGTTTTAAGTCAAATTTCAAATACTGCATGGCTAAACATGGGAAATGGCGGTCTATTGAGTGGTGTACTATTTTTGGTGTTTTTTGTCCCCGAACTAGTGCATAATTCACAGAAATTAGGCACGTATAATACTGATGAAATAGCGTTAACGACACCTGTCGGATAATTGTTAAATGGTTCAGAGAGCTTGATACAATCGAGGGCAACGAGAGCATGACAGGTGGGCGTTGCTTGAATTTAATGTTAGCTATATATCAGACACCTGTAAAGAGATATAAAGAGCTATTTTTTCATCATCCAGGAAAACTGACATCTTCAAAACTCAATTTCGTATGCGGTATTGATTGAAGGTTCCGACACCCCTGCAGGTCGGGGACCGAAAACAGAATACATCCGCTATTACCCACTGCATATATCGTAAGAGGCGGCTAATGTGGGAACCACCTGCGAAATTGGGGATTTGATTTTGTGCCCTCTACTTCGTAACACAAAGGCAAATAAAATAAATCTGCTGCTCCCATTGCAATATTTGGGATCTTTATCTTACTTTTTGCTTCTAACTATCTTTCATTTCGCTAGCGCCTTGCTTGGCAGTGCCCCGCTTTTGGCTTTGGTGTTGAGCGTTCACTCAGGTGAGGAAAGCAATGGGTTCTGTCTCCAGTCCTTAAACCTTGTAGTTGTTATTTCCTTCTTTACGTTCAGCATTTAGGGAAATGGAAACAACTACTTCACACGATGTCAGTATAATGTGACCGGGCGGAATGCTGTGCTGGGTGCCTTCGGCATGGTATTTCAGGGAGATAGCACTATAAAGTCGGCATCAGATCCGCACTCCAACATACCCTGTCTCATACATACTCACACGCAAGCATGCATACACTACACACATGGAGACACGTCCTTAAATTACCTTAGCTGTTAATAGGACGTTAAACTAAATTAAACCAAACCATTGTTCTCTCAATTTATCATTAAATGAAAAACCCTGCTACAGTTTCGACCATCAATCGTTCAGTATAGTCATATATTTGTATCATATGCCGATTTAAGACAGATTCGAGATAAAAAAAAATATGCCGTGTCTGATGTAAATGCATTGAATATCTCTGAATTTTCGAATATTTGTGCTACACTAGACTCATAAAATCGTGAGAAAAAAAATGTTTTGATGTCGAACCACTTTCGCTTTGTACTTATGAATACTATTTTAACCTTTTACTATTTTCAGTTTCTTTTTATGTATTAAGATTTTATAAGTGTTCCTTATTGGTGTTGTCCGATATGACGTCACCGTTGCTGGACCGTTAGGCAATGAACTTCTTTATTTAAATAATGTTCATTTACTTCGGAACAATCGTATATGATAGAAACACATTTGTGAAGCAAAACGCATGGGTGAACCTGACATAATAGCACGTGTGTTACACACAGAGGCCAGTCACATCATAAGGGGTTACGGCGGCAATAATATCGTGGTACGCATAATTGCTAGTCATTGTTGAAATGAGTGCTGACCCACACCTGTGGTATAGACTAGTGTAACTGTGACCCTAGACAGTTTTGTTTGTGGTTTTACGTCCTCTCTTCAGCCATATGATGAAGGGTACTTAGGAAGACAACAACTCAGGTGGAGTATAAGTTGGTCTGGGGTGGATGTTGCGGTATCTGTGCTGTATCATTCAAGTGAGGTGGCACTATAAATGATGCTGTTGGAGGGACGGTCCCACTACAAACAGAACACATCACATCCCCAGCACACAAGTACTTACCGCCTGATAAGGCAGCTTCTTCCTCAGAATTGTATTGATTAATGTACAAGTATATGCTAATTGTATTAATTATATATCTATATACTGTAACGCGCGTTAGAGTAGCGTATTTTAGCTAGATAGGGCGCTATATCAAATGTTATATATTGTATTAGAGAGGAATGATGGAAAACGAAAGAGATTCAAAATGTTGCGTTGGGGCCAGCAGATCAGTTTTGATCTCTTCCATTGTCTGATGTTTGTTTTCCTTCCTTCGAATTTATATATATAGAGAATATATAGAGGACCCTAATAGGTGAGACAGTACTACTGATTTTAGTTATTGAAATAAACAGATGACAATATAATAGGTGAATGTCAGTGACAGGAAACCATATTTAGCAGTGAAACTTAATTATTGTTTTGATAATAATAATGTACAACATTTGATATATCGCCCTATCTAGCTAGATAAGCCACTCTAAAGCATATCCTATATCGTTTAAAGTTAATCGCTATCATGTCTGCACTTAATTTATTGGGTAGGCGATGGATTCTGTACCACGGCCGGGGGGACATATTAACATCGTAGCCTCCCAAAACACACACGCATACACCACACGCATGCATCTTGCACACATGGGAGGCCGTCCTTAAATGACCATAGCTGTTGATAGGACGTTAAACAATACTAAACCAAACCAAACCAAACCAAACATTCTAAACGGACGTAAGCCACAGAGTAATATTTGGTGGATTATCAATTACCAATTTTATAATTGCAATCTGATGTGTATGTCTAACGTTTGTCTTTAAAAGGAGATGGAAAGATTTTCTATTGGTTAAAACATCAAATTACCGGATTATAAATTCCGTACATGGTACACCGACACAAACGCACCAAGCTCTGTCGAGGGAGTCTTCTCAGAAGAAATAAAACAAAATGCTGAAGAAAAAAAAATGAAACGAAACATTTGTAGTTTACATAAAAATTGAATGTTTATAAAGTATATTGATCGCAAAACACGATTTACTTAAGTTATGACGAACTCCATTATAATGTTTCAAACTATCGTTCTAACTTCTGTCACAAGGGTTAGATGCATCGGAATATCATGTAAATTCATGAGTTTTGCTCGCTATCATTTCGAGTATTGCATGTCTACTCAAATTGCCTCCAAACACAACCGGAAGTGGAGTGGATTGCATTTAGAGCACCCCAAGAGGAGAAACCACGCATACAACGGTGTCAACTTCAATGAACTAATGAATCAATAATTTTGGCAGTCAATCGACATTTCGTCGTAATTTTATAGGGCAAACAGTTTCTCTTAAATGGACATGGAGATGGACAACTATGATTGCTATCTATATCAGTACACGTGCCCTTAAGTAACCATTCCACCTATCTAACTGGTCCCTGGTGGTAGTAACTCCTTGACCTGTATTTTGGCCTCTCCTGATAAGGAGACCAGACCGGCAGTTTCTCCAGTTATATACTGTAGTGTAAACGAGGGGACCTGCAGAGGTAATCCACTTATCGTTAATATTTCAGAAAAAGTTCTCTTTCTATAGCTGCAATGTTGCTCACAATTGCGGGTATCACACATCTTAATTGCCTTGCAATAACGTTTCACGAAATCCGTTCTTAAAGTACAAATATCTAAATGTTGATTTATTGAGGAATATTTAATTAAATAGCAATGTGTCATGCGCAATAATGTAAGTTTCAACGTGAATGCTTCATACTGTGTTTGTTGTTATAACATGTTTTAAGTGTCATTAGTGTGTCGTACATTTGTTGGTGTCACATGATTTGTCGTACATTTTGTTGGTGTCACATGATTTGTCGTCATTTGTGTATGTCACATGATTTGTCGTACATTTGCTGGTGTCACATGATTTGTCGTACATTTTGTTGGTGTCACATGATTTGTCGTACATTTGTTGGTGTCACATGATTTGTCGTACATTTGTTGGTGTCACATGATTTGTTATACATTGGTTGATGTCACATGATTTGTCGTTCATTTGTTGGTGTCACATGATTTGTCGTACATTTGTTGGTGTCACATGATTTGTCGTACATTTGTGTGTGTCACATAATTTGTCGTACATTTGTAGATTTGTCGTCATTTGTGTGTGTCACATGATTTGTCGTCATTTGTGTGTGTCACATGATTTGTCGTACATTTGTTGGTGTCACATATTTGTTAGTGTCAAATGGTATGTCCTTCATTTTGTTTGCGTCACATGGTTTGTTGTACATTTTTTTGATGTTATGTTGTTTACTGCACATTTGATATTATATGATATGTCATAATAGTGTTACATATACATGGTATGTCGTAGGTGCATTGTTTCAACATGGTTTGTTATTTGTTTATTCTCTTAAATGTTTTTGTTTATTTTGACTGCGAATTGCATGTTTTGTTTGTTATGTTTGCTGATTATGTATTCTCACGATTTGTTATTGGTTTTTTTAACTGGAAATATTTTTGCCAAAATAAAACAGTTGAACAAGAACAATGTTTGCGCATGATCGTAAAAAGCAACTGATGTGTCCTATTTGCAAAATCTCTACATCCTGCTTAGAGCACCTGACTTCTACATCCACCACACTTTATAGAATTATTCATATTTACTTTATTTTATAATTTTATATTACATACTATTCATAGTTGCGTTCGATTTGTTTTTCGAGCATTTACTGTTTGCCCTTTCTGTGGTGTAGCCCTATATGTCCTTGTGTCGTTGGAACGTTATTGCTTCTGCATATTACAGGAAGGCAACATGGCCGCCGTTTCATTTCTGGTACTAGTTGCCTTTCTGGCGATTGGCAATGAGGCATTGGAGGTGCCGATGAGTAGCGTCAATGACTGGGGAGGAAAGTTCGAGGGGAAGTTTGACTTCAATATCCCGGAAGAGGTAGCCGGCTGGGAGGTCATTCTCCACTTCGATGAACCGGTAACAGGGTTAACAGTAAGTATTGGTCTGAACAACTAACTCTAGGGTCATTAAACATGTACTTTCCGTCATGTTTTCTTAGTTTTTGAGTCTTCGTCACCTGCCATTGCATCCGGATCACTTAAACGCTTAAAAAAAGTCCCATTTGATGAGCATTGTAAATGTGCATCTACATAAAATAGCATTGCACGTATATAATATTAGTTATTCATCTTATATTAATCACTCTTGTTGGCCCGGATGTAGCGCGCGGGGTTTTTTTTATGTGGGAGGAAACCGGAGTACCCGGAGAAAACCCACGTGGTCAGGCAGGTGACCCTATACCTTTTCACGTCCGATCGGGGAATCAAAACCCGGCCGCCTTGGTGAAAGGCAAGTGCGCTATCCACTGCACCACCCGACCACCCTATTGCACGTATGAATCACTATATCGCACAGGTATTCTTCATAAAATACCTGTACTCACGTATTTAGCATGCGGTCACAAAGCAATTGCCGAGATAGTTTATGACGGCGGTATCCATTTTGGAACACCCGTAACTGAAGGTACGGGGTTTCAGCTCAGTGGTTGTATCACTTTAGTTAACACAAACAGATACACATTATAGTATAGCAATGTCCCAGTAAACATGGTGCAGTCAACCTATTCACGTTTTGAAATATTCGTACAATCAATTGATGGCATAGTTCAATAGATAACACCCTAGCTTGCTGCTTTATACATGTGTTGCTACGTTATATAGTAACCGATGCTCACGGTCGGCTAAGAATACGCTACTCTTAGTATCACTGCCATCCCCTATCTTTCTCATGCGTTTGTCATAATGGTAGCATCTGAAGTGACAATGCATTTCGAAGTGTCCTCTAGAAAAATGGTGCTATTTAGGATAAATGTAATGATGTTCCAAGTTGCTGCTTAATATTTGTCATCGAGATTCTGAGGTCAAAAGCATTTGTACTTCAAAAACAGCCTTGTTCATTTTCATCTTGGATAACGTTTTCTTTTCATAATCGGTGTTTGTTGTTTAAAATCGCTCATTTGTAATATTTGCGAGGGTTTGCGTGTCCAATGGTTGCTTAATTTTTCTAATGTTTTGGCAGGAATGGATGGGAGATATCATTAAGACAGCAAATGATAACACGGAATACGTGCTGGTCAGTAAACCTCACACGGGGATTCAGCACGTCGGTCAAACACTGTCCATCACCGTCCAGGCAGCTTATTCCGGAAGTGCACCGCCTACTGCAACAGGAACCCTCGTCAACATGGCGCATGACGGCCAGACTGTGCCCCCAGTTCCAACAGGTATGGTAACTAACTGTCTGTCTGTCTGTCTGTAACGGTGATATTGAAAGCCATGATTGCATAATGTTTCCATTGTTAAATATGTCTCTAATTTGAATGAATATAAATTAAAGTGCCCGGAGCTAAATACAACTATGATGAGGTTCTGGAGAAGTCCATCCTATTCTACGAGGCCCAGCGGTCTGGGAAACTCCCTCCTAATAACCGGATACCGTGGAGAGGGGACTCAGCCATGAACGATCACGGCGCAAACGAGGAGGACCTCACAGGGGGCTGGTATGACGGTATGTTTCTATAGTGAAATAGTGCAATACAAGATCCTGTGTTTCACATTGTGATAATACAAAATGTTGTATTACCCCCAATAAAACTCGTTTATGGCTAGAACTCATCGGGTATTTTCCATTGATCCAGTCTTCGAACAGAAGCAAGAATTGCTTCCGAAAATTTTAGCACTGTTTTACACCATGGCAACGTGATGTCTTTATTTCTTCCTTGACATGACTTGTCCGCTGTTGTATTTCGGTTGAAGTTTTCGTGAAGTAAATTGAACTTAATACAGGGTAGTGATGGGTGATGTTTCGCAGAAACTGGTACATGAACAAAAGGAATAACTGTATGTATGTAATAAAAGCAAAACAAAAAATATGTGTTAATCTGACAACTCCGACTGCGCCTTCGGGAACAAAAAACATATTTCACTCGACTTAAACCCTCGTGAAATATATCCGTGCGGGTATGCACGCGTGTAATATGAGGAGTCAGATAAAAGCATATGTGTTGTATACACTATTTATCCATTGTTCCAGTGT
Organism: Chlamys rubida; assembly: GCA_032359455.1. Classification (NCBI taxonomy): domain Eukaryota; kingdom Metazoa; phylum Mollusca; class Bivalvia; order Pectinida; family Pectinidae; genus Chlamys; species Chlamys rubida. The sequence continues at coordinate 10,454 of JAUMHH010027259.1, forward strand.
ATGGTAATAGTATAGATA
>JAUMHH010027270.1:0-10470 GCA_032359455.1 Chlamys rubida
AATATTTGCTATCACTAATTCCTTTTGTTTTACATATGAGTATCTTTTAGTCTGTGTTACATGCATAACTGACTGTGCTATTTTATACTTGTGTTGTAATTTTGTTATCCATTCTGTTAGTGGACCCTTGGGTCTGTTGAATTGGAAATAAATAAATAAAAATTAACTGTCGCTTAGTAAAACGGAAGTTGGCGACAGTAAAATCACACCGCCGTTACGTACACTACTGTACACTAGGGTACAGGCCCAGTGTTGTCGACAAAATACGTAACAGCTAAACTGCCGGGTTCTATTGTGAATTAAACAAAAGATCATTTACGAGGTAGTATTTTTATTTTGTTTTACTTTTCTGTTTGGTGGATTCACCTGCGTACCAGCCTCGATATCCAGGGGTTATGCTTACTTTCGCTCTCTGCACACCTGGAATATGTCATAGCAAAAATGAAGGCACAAATATAGCTATTTGAGTGGACTCAAATTAAAAAAAACTGACCAATCGCGAGGCTGATACCTGTCCTTTGAAGATTACAAAGGAGCGACACCCGACTTCAAAGCTAGTCAATTTTTACCATTACGCGACCGCGAGATTATTTTGGTGTACATCAAAGTATCAAACTAGTCTTCTCGTCTCATCCACAAGGTGGTGCACTCTGAGCTTTCAATTTTAGTATGACTTATTCCAACGGGCAGAGAGCGAAAGTGAGCGTAACTTTAGCACTTGAGTATCGGCAGCTACGCGTGATTCGTGTAACTTTAGCCCTGGAGTATCGGCAGCTGCGCGTGATTCGTGTAACTTTAGCCCTGGAGTATCGCCAGTTACGCGTGATTCGTGTAACTTTAGCCCTGGAGTATCGGCAGCTACGCGTGATTCGTGTAAGAGTTATCTCCATTTAAACATTTTTCATAAGATTCACACGTCCCACACTTCGATAACAAACTTAAAATGCTTAAACCTTAATTGTGGAGATAATTTACATATTAGAATAATATATGGCTATCTTAGCGACTTAATAAATCATTTTCATAATTATTGAGGTCCAAATAACGTCATAAAATAATTATCACATTGGTTTAGAATTTTATTTTTGTCCTGTCGATTTGTGTGTCCTCTTTCTACTTTCTTTCTATTTTTATTCTTCCCATTTTTCTTTCTGTCTTTTCTTGTCTTTTCATAGGTAGATATACACTTATTTTCTCCCACCTCGACGTTTGTATTTTCACCATGGACAGGTGTATCCACACGTTTACCCAGTTCGAGATATCCTTGTCTCACCGTAGGGTTGAGACGAGTGATTCCCCTATTTAAAAGAATTGTATGATGTTACGTCAACAAAAAAATGACGTCACGTCAACAAGGCATCAACGTCACGTCAACCCGCTTTTAGCCTATTACGTTAACATTACATGATGTATATGATACACAATGCATGAACAGGGTAAGAGATAAAGAATCATTCACCTCCTTGAGGTGAGATTGGGAGTCTCAACCCTCGAGAAAATAATCTCAATCCGAGGGTAACATATTTGTTGATTAGTTCGTTTTTGTGCCGAATTCTAAACTTACTACAAGAATGCATAACAATTATCGCGCGTGTTGAGATTTTTCTGTCTGCATCACACTTGAGTGACAGTTTTTCTCCCTTTCTTTCCTTCCGTAAAAAAATGTTGAAATTGAGAAGAAAATGCATTGCGCCATTATGAATGAAATGTGTGACGTGACATGTTTTACAGAATAATAGCGCGTGAGCTGTCTTGCTAATGGTATGTGCTGTAGCGCATTTCCCTCAAAACAAACAAAAGTAAGTATTTTCACAACGCTAAAGTATCATTTTAGTTAAACAATATTTATTTCGTTCAAAAATGGTACATATATATCAAATATATATATAAGAGGGATCGAAAAACAAACTTGAAGCCTGTGTAAAGCCTTCCTCGTTTGTTTCAGGAGTATTATTCAAACAGTTAAGACTTCCTGACACGTACACCAATCGTCAACTGGGCGCTTAAATTTGACACCGCTAAATCAAGTACATCTGCAGCATGTTTGTTTCTTCTTAAGCTTCCAGAAGTCTTCGTTTTGCGAGTCACATATTTTAGCGTATAAGACAAGACATTTTGACAATGAATTAAGACATTTTGGAACAAATCATCTAGCATCACATTAGCATGGCTACGTACGTTACTATCTTTACGCATATTATAATTAATCTCGATAATCGTCTGGAGCACCATATTAAGGATCCCTGGCCCACTGCAGACAAAACGCTAGATATATCCACTGTAGTTTTTGTTCATACAGTAAACTCTACTTAATATAGTTTTGGATATCACTAAAGTGTAATTATTGTATTGTAAAAACTTGTGCCCGATCCTATTGCTTTTTTTGTAAAAATAAAAAGCAATAAAGTATGTTTAAACTAAGTGTAATTAGGCCGGGCACTTTCGTTGACAGGTAGCTCAGTTGGTTAGTCTCGGTCAACCAGACTCTTGTTTTCTGCGCAAGCTACGCCGAACAGACAAGTGATCAAGCGTCTGGTTGAACGAGACCAGTTGGTTAGAGCGACAGTTCTGATCGGAGATCCAGGGTTTGAACCCACTCGTCACATCTCGGCAGATTCCGTACCTGCATCAAACGTTAGATGAAGGGTACCGGAATCGGCCGAGGTTAGCCGAATGGGTTTGAACCCTGGTCTAGCCCCGTCGCATATTTTTTTTTATTTGAAACGATGTTGTTGATTGTTTTGCTTACTTCAAAATAAATTATTATTTTGTCATAAAAGTATGGGTTTCTTTTCAGAAATGATTTAAAAAAAAAAAGAAAAAAAAAGTCACGCCGGAAAAAAAGTTTTCATTGAAAACGGTGGTACGGGGATCCTTAAGTTGTTGTAAAATAACTAAAGTTTACACTTAAACATGTAATATAGACATTCTGCTATTTAAGTCTCGTTCCAAGTGTCAATTAAGGGCCGTATTCCTGAAACCGTTCTCGTGCTCAAACTCAGATTCTGTGTTAAAGGTCAATTTCTTGTTGTCGTGGATTTGGAAGAATTTTGGAGAGACTTAACACACTTTCCTTTTTTTGCGATGTCAAACGATTTAATCAAGAAACAAGAGAGCTGGTTTGAGCACAGATTTTACGATTGAGCATGAGAACAGTCATGAATACGGACCCAGAAATCAATAAAAGTTATTGTCTTTGGAAGAAAATATCGCCTCCGCCATTTCGTCACACTTAACCACGAACTTGATAAACATATGTAGCTTAATACGTGTCTGTATTTGAACTTACTGGATGGTGAGACATGCTTCATAGCGCTAAAACATGCCTACATTCACTCTTAACTAATTCCCTTACAGAAGGGTAACGATTTGGCGTGGTTTATAGTTCGAACATTTTGTGAGGACGCAAATATATCGAAAACAAAACATCGATGATTTTTTAACGCTATACAGTATCACAATTCATTTGTCCTAAATTATGTCTGGATGTCTGGATATATGCGTTTTACAGTAATACAATCGACTTGAATTTTGTGGGATGAAAGATTCAAATATGTGTTTAGACACCATATTAATATATTACGGAACAAAATAAAACAATATTATGTATATCACGTTTCAATAAATTAAACGTAGTTCAGACATGGTTCGGAGTTATATGTTTCTCCATATTGCATATATCTGGCTAAACAAAATATACGTTTTACCTCGATAGCATCAACTTCTTTATTAAAAAAACATCTGCATAAAAGGCACATCAATGGGATGCCTCATATCACATCTAATTTCAGATTTGCTGACGTATATCAGGCGGTGTTACTTTCGCAAATTCAGTATAATTGGCGACGCAGATCGCAGTCATTGCAGCCAATATTTCTGACAGTAAAACTCCCGATAAAAATAGCATTTCGCGTCTCAAATAAGTCCCCGACTAATATACGTGTGGCCTTGTGACCATGGAACATATCAAGAATAATCTTCTGTATAATCACTAACATAGGTGTAAAAATGTCTACTTTTGGAGACTAAGTTCCGATAGAGCGCGATAGCATCAAAGGGCCATAACTCTGCTAACAAAAGACTTTGTATGGGGTATTTGTACTATTTGTTTTAGCAAGAAGCTATGGCTATAAAGGTAGGAGAGGACGATAAGGAAACAATAACGGAAGGACAGCACAATGTTTACCCTGATACGGCCTTAACGCCAGGAACAATACACTTAGTCAATAAATAAATTCCTTAGCATATTAAAGCAAATGTCAAATTATTTTCTTGGTGGTTGATTTCGAAAACACATTATTAGCTAGTTTTATCGAGATGAATTATTCTCAGCCAGCTTCATGAATTCATCAAAACCTACACGAGCTTTATTTATTATATAAAACCATACCAGTTTTTATTTCATCATGTGAGCAAAGGCATATTTCAAGTTAGTTCTGATTAGAGCATAACACTTAAAGTCAAGCCATTCTGACCAATTGAAATGTCGTCAATTCAACATTTATCGCTTAAAACATAATACGGATTTTAGACTGGATTGTCTGTCGTAGTTAATCGGGAACTGTCGGCACTTTCCGTAAACGCGAAAAGTGCCGACGGTTCCCGATTGCAGGAACACATCCAAGCGGAGAGAAACGGTACTAAGACAGGAAATCCAGTCTATGCTGATTTATTATATGCGCATATGGGTCATCACTTGTAGTTAAGAATATTTATTCAAATTGATAAATACAAAAATACATGGGATAAAAGAATCGTCATATCGTTGGAATTCCAAGCAACTTATGAATGAGTATTGAATAAATATGGATCCAAGAATAACAGCAATAGACAGGTCTGGCTATGAGCAGGTCTGGCTATGAGCAGGTCTTGCAGCACTTTGTCCGGAAACTGGCGCTATTACAGAGGCGCATTATCTTCACAATACTACAGTAGTCTGACTCGTCAACACACTCTGTAACGGGAAAAAACAAAATGTCATCAATACGTACCGGAAGTACATGGTTACGATGATATACCGGAAGTACATGGTTACAATGATATACCGGAAGTACGTGGATACATAGATAAAACGGAAATACAAAGGCAATGATGTAACGGAAGTAAATAGGCGATAAATTAACGGAAGTACAGAAATACACAGTGATGGAACGGAAGTACAGGAACATTGGTGTGAACGGGAGTAGAGAGACAGTGATGTAACGGGAGTACTGAGACAGTAATGTAACGGAAGTACAGAAATACACAGTGATGGAACGGAAGTACAGGAACATTGGTGTGAAAGGGAGTACAGAGACAGTGATGTGAACGGGAGTACTGAGACAGTAATGTAACGGAAGTACAGAGACAGTGATGTGAACAGGAGTACAGAGACAGTGATGTAACGGAAGTACAGAGACAGTGATGTAACGGAAGTACACAGACAGTGATGTAACGGAAGTACAGAGACAGTAATGTAACGGAAGTACAGAGACAGCAATGTAACGGAAGTACAGAGACAGTGATGTAACGGAAGTACAGAGACAGTGATGTAACGGAAGTACAGAGACAGTAATGTAACGGAAGTACAGAGACAGTGATGTAACGGAAGTACTGAGACAGTAATGTAACGGAAGTACAGAGACAGCAATGTAACGGAAGTACAGAGACAGTAATGTAACGGAAGTACAGAGACAGTAATGTAACGGAAGTACAGAGACAGTAATGTAACGGAAGTACAGAGACAGCAATGTAACGGAAGTAGTAATACAGGTATATATACGGTGATGTAACGAAAGTAAAAAGACAAATATTGATCTGAATCCTTGTTCTCTCGATTTTGTTAGATATCAATGACTTTGACTCACATAACGATGTCGACTATGAAAGGTTTGCCCTATGTTTTAACACATGGTTATGTTATTCCTTACCATTAGAACATTTTTTAATACAACTTTTTCTCGTTCTCGGTCTACGGACCCCTTCACAGTGCTGCCTGGCCGGTTGTCCGGTGTTGGACCATATACAGTTCAGCATCCTGGCTCGAAATCCCTTCTTCCCACACTTACCCATACACTGAAAGCATATAGTTAGGTAAATCAAAGAGGTACACATGTTTACAAATGCAATATTGACTTCAAAATAATTTTGATGAGAGTGCCGAGTCGTTTATTAAATTTGGGCTATCGCAAATCCAATGGCATACATATTGTACTAGCGAATAACAAGTGATGTTCTTCCGGCGTAACCACAAAACCTGGGACATACTTTAAATCCAAGCACATAACCTGTGACGTATTTCAGGTTTAGCAAAAAAACCAGTGACATACTTTACTTCCAAGCACATACCACCGACACGTTTTCCACAAAACAATGACGTCCTTTAAGCACATCACATAAACAGTGACGTATTTCGGGCCTAACCACAACACAAGTGATGCAGTTATGTATTAACCTCAAAACCTGTGACGTACTTACGTCTGACCACGCGGACGTGTTCCATCTAGCGGTGCAGTTAATGTTGATGCATTCCCTGATGGGATGCGGCCCCGCCATCGGTCCCTGACAGTAGGTCGAATTGATTGGAACTGTTTCGTCCTCTTCAGAAACACAAACCACAGTCCTCTCCATCATAGAAAACATGTTTCTCGTACACGTGGACTGTAGACACTAGAGTAATACAATATATAAACCCTTTATTTAGGCATAGACTATTGGGTGATTGTACATAAGATATAATTTACTATTTGTTCTGAAACTGGATTTTCCTGATAAGTTTGACTTAATATAAAGATGACAATATATAAGAATTTTTCAAAATGATTTCAACGATTCTATAGACTAGCTCAAGGTTAAATTCGTTACTAAATTCAATATTCACGAGATGCAATGGGAACGTTATCATTTAAATTTCATCAAAATTATTAATGGTCGGCAATAGCAGTTTCAACAAGCGTTCCAAATATATGCAATGAAAAAGTAAAAAAATGACTATGAAAAGTTTGATAGAAAAATAAAAACTCAAATTGATTGAAGGTATTTTGTGGAATATTTCAGTTAGTACTTACTGTAGTGTGCAAAATGTTAAAAAGAAAGAGGAAAGGAAAAGAAAAATATTCATAGAAAATCACAAACAAATATATCTGAATATTACCTCGGACCAGTCTCCGACTTTCCAAAAGGTACAAGGCATGAGACTGCAGCTTCGTATAAGTTCCGGTTTAGTATATCCGGCCTTGATACAAGTCCGCATTGGAAACATTTCGTAATAGTCATTGGTTATAATTTCACATGTGACATTTCTATTCTGTAGTCCTCCACCGCACGTGGCTGAGCATGCGCTCCAAGGCACTTCCACGAGATACAATGGCCGTATTGTACGGTCCAGTGGATCCTTTTGAAATGTTGTCATGTTTCTCGCACGAGTTTCCGCCAGCATTTCTGACAGATAGGATTCCCGAACGACTGTTTCTTGGAAAAGGTCATAAACTGTGCTAAACAGCAGCGTCATATTTGCACGCACGTGACCATATTTACAGGAATATATACCAGAATCCACTTCCGGTCGACTTTTCCTTATTTTTAATGCGTAACGTTGTGTCAATTTCACGCGTGACGTCATGTAAAGCCGTCGTCCGTGTTTGAACCACTGTATCGTTTTTTTATTAACTCCCTTTGCTGTACATTTTATTATCACTGTTGTCCCTGGCAACACATATGCTTTCATTCCAACACTTAGTCGAATCTTTTTTATTTTATTCAGTTGAAAAAATACGACGTCAACTGTTTTAATTTTAGGTATGGGACATTTTGTCATGTTGCACTGAAAAAACCTATCTGGCTGTAGGATGTTCCAACATTCATCATACGTAACGTTTACTATTTGCCCATTGGCTAATTCCCTCACACAGAACACGTCACGTGACCGGATGCCAACTCCACAGGACATAGAACACTGTGAATGAAATTTAAAAAAAAGTTTACACATGTTTAATAAACTGTAATCATACCAATGACTTGATACACTTTAAAGGATTACATAATTAATCATGTGTTTCATTAGAACATAAATCATTTTCGTTTACTAATTTTTTATTCATTATACATTTACCGGAGGGTATTGAACCTGAACCATTGTTGCGTTTTTTTTCTCTCACTCTAGATGAACAGAAGTAAGCAAAACCTGGCCATAATACATTGTGCAATGTGCAAAATAGAACGTAACAAATTGAACACGATGCCCTAATGCTTTTTTAATACCAAATGAAATTTGTTCAACGATAAAATGTTATATTGTATAATGTCCATACGGTAGGGTAATACAGAATATACCCTTACAGTCCGTATCACTATACTACTTGTCCGGACACTTAAACCTAATTTATTTGAAATTCAACACTGGAAATGGAGTTTGCTAGTAACTAATTATGTTTTAAAAGAATATGCATATTTCTTTATCATGGAAAAATATCTCGGCAGTATTCATGGATTTCATTCAATTCTTCTGCTCTTTTCATTAAAAGTCCAGCTCAGTGGAATAATAGAAAGGGAGAGAGGAGGGGTTAGAAATCGTGTCTACCTCTGACCAGTTGGTGACCACCCATTTGGCCGGACAGTCGATACGATTACAATGCTGACGCCTGGGAGGGGTAGGCTGATCACACATAAAGTCCGGAAGATGGAGAAGGTTGTTTCTTCCGGAAGAGAACTCCTGGACACACGAGACGTTTCGTAACATGAAACCGCCACCGCACGTTGCTGAGCAACGCTGGAAATAGCCGACTTTCCACCTACACAAAGAAAAGAAATAACACCATATTCAGCGAGTTCACTTGGATGCGATCAATTTGAAAAAAGGAACAATGTCTAAGGGTTCCAACCCTATAACAATAGGCTCATGGACCTGAACCCTATAACAATAGGCTCATGGACCTGAACCCTATAACAATAGGCTCATGGACCTGAACACCATATAACAATAGACTCATGGACCTGAACCATATAACAATAGGCTCATGAACCTGAACGGTGACCCGTATTTAAAAATTCTTTTCTACTGTAAAATATAATGTTTCGTTTCATTACTATAAAACGAATTTCAATTAGAAAACAAAAGAAATGTCGAAGATACATTTATCAGGGAATTTTTTCCCATTCCGCCTTGATATTTAACCTGCAGAAAAAGGGAGATAATGCGCTAGACCTTAGTTCGAACGATGGTTTGTCTTACCTTTGTGGACATGGAAAGTCATTGCAGACCTTTCTTTCTATCGGGATCGCTTCCGCTTCTGCGCAGAGCCTTTCCGGTGCTTCTTCATCTGTAAACTTGTTGACACATCGGAGAATAGATTCTTGTACACCTGTTGTAAAAAACAACACCAACAACGTTTTAACAGCAGCATCAGCAACAACAAACACAACATACATCTTTTTAAAAAAAAATGTGTAATGAACTTTCTTCTTGTGTTGATTTTCGTGATGGAGGTGGCCTTAATCCGACAAAAGCTTACTTTAATCCTTTTGAGACTTCAACAATGCGACCACCAGCATCGTTAATGGTATTTATCAACATTAACATGCGTTTCTGTTAAACTGTCACTTGCCTCCCAGACAGCTTCTGCTACACTGTGTCTCTCCAATGGCCCGATATTCGTAGTGGGCCAGACACGGATCGCCCTCACACGGCCCACCTTCCGGGGGCTTCACATCTGTAAAACCAATTTCAAACCAAATCTCGACATTTTTCTTAAATATACTAACAACAGCCTACGCGCAAAGATTTTAATTCGCGAAATGAAGACAGCAGTAAGAGATCAGTGTTTCTCGTCCATTTTGAGTCTGAACATACAATCGTAGTTTTTTAATTCGAACTTCAAATTTTGTGAATTACGAGTTAAAGTGCACAGCATCACCATCTCAAAAACTCTAAACCCTAACATACACATTGATGGGCACAACATTTCATGACTTTCTTAATATCAATCGGGAACCGTCGGCACTTTCCGTAAACGAGAAAATACGGAAAATGCCGACTGTTCCTGGTTGTCTTACTTTCTGTAAAGTTATATTTCTAACAGATACCTTGGCAGTCGGAGTCGGACAGATCCGTCAGGGTGTCCAGGAAGGAGAGGAAAACCTTACAACGGACGAACCTAAATCTGGTTCCTTTCCCACAGGATGTGCTGCAGGGTCCCCAGTGACTGACCACAAACCTGACAATGAAGAAACGAGGTTAACCCAGCACAAAACGTAAGTTTCAGTGACCCACTACAAATCTGTCAACAACGAAACAAGGGGTTCCGAAGAAAAGGACATAATATTTGGTAAAGTTTAAATTATTTCAAATATAAAAGGATATCAATATTGTTTCGTGTAACGGAAAAAATGTAGAGGCAACTATAAAGATGTGATGTAATAATTCAACAGTCCATTGATAGATGTATTAATTCAACAGTCCATTGATAGATGTATTAATTCAACAGTCCATTGATA
>JAUMHH010027281.1:0-10469 GCA_032359455.1 Chlamys rubida
AGGTGTGTATTGTATTAGACTACACAATCAGGTGTGTATTGTATTAGACTACACAATCAGGTGTGTATTGTATTAGACTACACAATCAGGTGTGTATTGTATTAGAATACACAATCAGGTGTATATTGTATTAGACTTTAGCCAGCTCTGCCTGTCTGCACCAGTGGTTTCTGGAGCATTCCTTCTATACATTTTCATGTAGGTCAGCAAACTATATGTTGTGGTACATATATGGAACCCTTGCATTATCAGTAGAATGTTCGTGTCGGCGCTATGCGCACGTTTCCGCATATTGAATATATTTCTGTTGAGCTCTAGTCACTTTAGACCTGAGCCATGTTTTACAGCATGCCTGACCAGGGCTGCCAGTATTCTAACATTTACAGCCCTAAGTGGTGGAGTATGTCAGAGGTATTCCTGGCAGGACATAATTAATACAAATACCACCTAAGAGGATGCCAGCAAATTCTGCTTACTTAATTAACCCCTTTTAACCCAGTGTTTTCTTGTTGACTGTCTAATATACTGTATTGTGATATATCTATTGCATTTAGTGCTTCAGGGCTGAAAGGGCCAGTCACGTTGGCACAAATGCTGTCCAGCAGAAACAACTTACCTTATCAAAAATCATGTCAACCAAATAAAAGTCTACATGGTTTTGGGTTATGTCTTCAAACTTCTACTCTTGTGTTTCTGTGAAAACTACTGTTTTGGACTTGTATTTACAGTGAGACTTGCTTTAAAGACTGGCTGTCTATCAAAAACACCTGTATATAATGACCACCTGTTTATAAAGATCACCAGTCTATAATGACCACCTGTTTATAAAGATCACATATCTATAATAACCACATGTTTATAAAGATCACCTGTCTATAATGACCACCTGTTTTTTTTAGATTTTCTTTTATGACCATCTGTTTATAAAGAATGCTTGTCTATACATATCACCTGTTTATAATGACCACCTGTCTATAATAATTGCCTTCTATAATGACAACCTGTTTATAAAGATCACCTGCATATAATGACCACCTGTTTATAAAGATCACCTGTCTAAAATGACTTCCTATTTATAAAAATCACCTGTCTATAATGACTAACTGCTTATAAAGATTGTATGTCTATAATGATTGCCTGTCAACTGACCACTTTTCTTAAAATTCAACTGCCTACAATGAATGCCTGTCTTTGAAGACCACCTATCAATGGCAATCACTTGTAGATGAAACTCACATAAATATAACAACCATCTGTCTATAAAGATCACTTGTGGATACTGACCACCTGTCTATGACTATTGCCTTACTATAATGATCGCCTTAATGTCTTTGAAGACTATTTGGCCATTATAAACATCTGTCAATAACGACCACCTGTATATAATATCTTCCTGTGTTTGAAGACAACCAGGTTGTCCATAAACTCAATATAAAAATATTCCGATTGATGTTTTCTATTTAATGGCAACCTGTCTATAAAGACCATCTGGCACCATGACGACCATTTTGAGGTTTTGAAGTTGTTCATGAAGAAAAGTGGGTTCATTAGTTCAATGATAGATTTACTGCTGGTGGGAGTGTTGTAATATTAGGAGTTCATACACACATATATCTAATCACAAACCATAAAGGGTATGAGAAATGAGAAAAGAAATATTGTACTCAAAAATGCAGATGACAACATTTTTAGGCCAGATAGAGTTGGTGTTTTAGACTTATTTAGAATTATTAAAATTTATTTTTTAGGGTAAACGCCTTTAGAATAAGGATAGGTTACCGAGAAGTGGAAACCATATATTTGTTTTGCTTTGGCCTTAATACTTTAGTTATCAATTGCTTGTATTAGGAGTTTGTTAGTGCTAGTGTTTGGCATTGAGTAAGTATTTAAATAAACATGAATCGTTTACATTAGTAATTCAGGAATTAGGAGGAGGTGTATAAAGGTTAATGTAAACATACACATACATTACTGATCGTAAAACAGGAGAGTTCGTACAATGTGAACCCCGCTATCATAGAGACCAGTGGCACACTGTTTTGCCTCTGTTTGTAAACATTGGTCTTGGTATTCAGAAATGTTTTGTTACTTTTCTGTAGAGTAAATCAAGGTATCACAGAACATGTTGTCTCTGATTTCAAGACATTTTTCAACTTTAGTACAAGGAGGTCAAGATCAGGGCATTGAAGTATGGAAAGGAGAGTAAATACATTAAAACCTCGTTATAATGCCCTGTGTATCATTTGCCATCCCTTGTTTCATTCTGAAATTTCTTTGCGATGCCTCCTTTTCAATAGAATGTTGTTTGTTTGTCTCCATCAATATATTACCAAACGCCTAGACAAATGATGGCATTATAACAATGTGTACAAAGCTGTACATAACATCTGGAGAAACAGTTTAATTTCCTGTTCCTTATCAATGAAATGTAACTAACAGGAACCTATTGCACTCATGGAATTCTAATGATATGGCAATTAGAACAAGAAATTTTGAAAATGTAGAAATTCTTCCAGAGATACTTGGGAGTCACTGAACCCGGTGTATCAAAGGTGTTCAACTTTAGTTAGCTGTGTTCTCCTGAATGAAAACAAAGTTTGCGTGACATATTTGGAAATATTTACTAATGTTTCGTGTTTCAGTATAACAATGGCGTCAGTAAGGTTTGAGCAGCAGGTATCTGCTCCGACTGTTGACTGTCTTTTCTCTGGTCTGGCCTTCCTATATTGGCCCTCGTCACAGTATTTAATCGTTTAGATACATTACTCGAGCTCCACTTGTGAACCTACCCTAGTTAAGGTACCCATCCATGAACACCTTTTTGATGGTCCACGCCATTAGCTTTGGTAATAGCCCATATACCGCTATGTCTGGGCTGTTTAAAACCTCAAATGAAACAGCATACCTTTAAAAAATAAGATGTGTTCTGTAACCATATCCGATCTATCAAATGCCAATTTTTCAATTCAGAGATAAATTGATGTCCTCACTTAGCACTGGGTATGTCATCAGTCGAGTTTATCAAGTGCAAATACTCAAATCCTTGTCCAATATGGCTTCATGTACATTGGTACATCTGAACTTGACATTTTCAAATTTTCTGATGCCTGTCTCCTGCTGAAAATGAAACCGATTTTATACTATCATGAAGATTGTTTTAGGAAGGAATTGATAAATGCTATCCTTCCTGTGGCAGATTCTGGTTGCTATAAATGGTCAATTTATGGAGAAAATTGCCGGTCCAGAACTCATCTGTCAACTTGTCAAGTTGGACTTGATGAGAAAATTGTTTTGTCTTCTGATCAAGTAGCTCTAATGAATAACCTGACATAAACATTTGAGGACACCCTTAACATTAGCAACAGAATAGTTGACCTAATGTAAAAACAATGCAATTAAAACACCTAGACAGAATTCTTCTCTTTTATTTGAAATCCATTCACTCCCTATGCTCCTACTTTCCGAAAAGAAATGTCCTGATTTGTTAATTAAGTATCAAGAAATGTGTTCCTAAACACGATGATTGTGGAAACAGGTGCTCTAGATCTGATGACCAGCCACATACAGGCCTAGTGATTATGTCATTCTCATACAAGGCAACATTCAAGGTGAAGCAAAGGTAAATTAATAATCCAGAGAAGAGTGTTTGTGAGAATATCATACCACTAATGCTATAAAAAACACATCTCCCGTCTAATCCACTTACACGTGATCTTGATTACCTGGGTAGCTACAATACAAAAGCCTGCCAATCTTGATTTATGTATCCTTCTACAATGTTAAGCATATACAGACAGCTTTGTATTAGAGTCGTTTTTATTTTATTTTATGAATATGATATATTCCATACATCCCTGATCCCCATACCTTCACAAGTCGAGCTGCCGTCCTGTCGGTATAAATCACGTTATACAGCCTTAGATCTGTTTTATCTCTCGCGGAGTTGTCTCCCGGGAAACCTTTCTCCTCGATAATTTCCCTCACAAATTGTATTGTCATATTTGAGATCGACTTTTTTACTCTTATTGAATTCCATGGGGACAGAGAAATATGTTTATTCATAAGATTATGGATTTATAAAGTGAATACATCGGCAAGCTATGGAGGTGGTATGCTGACAAACATAAGTAATTACATTTTCTTCCTCTGAAAGATTTTGTTTTCATTTTTTTACTCAAATAAATCTGCCTTACAATAATATGTAAAGGCCTTTTATTGAAGAAGCATGGTTCTTTGTCAATAATCATGCAGATTTAACATAATTTGAACTTCCAATGAATTTTATTTTTCAGTATTTTGGGCTAATTTTACATTTTTTTCTTCATAAATTATAGAGTCAAAATTTAAAAAACACAAAGCGTTCAATAAGAATCACTGGTGATGTAATTAAGCCAAATATGATTGTTTTAAGGGTATTTGTTGGCTACAATTAAACTTGTGTTTGAGGTTTTTGCCTAGCTCGGTTGTGTTTTATGTCTTGAATTTACTGAGTTAGTGTAGAAGGACGGAACCTCTGGTAGATGAATTATACAGGCGAGGCTGAGAAGGAATGTTACTACACATATATCCCATCTGTTAAAGTTTTTAACAGGTCTACTGAACCACTGAACAACATAAAAACATTGTTCTTTAAAGCTGATATGTTTACAAAAGCACTGCAGTCTCTGCTGCAGAAAAATAGCTCCTGCCCATGGTCGAACATGTTGACTGAAATGGTCCTAAAAGCATGTTACCAAGATGGCTGATCAAAATTTTCTGCATTGTCATTT
Source organism: Chlamys rubida (assembly GCA_032359455.1). Taxonomy (NCBI): domain Eukaryota; kingdom Metazoa; phylum Mollusca; class Bivalvia; order Pectinida; family Pectinidae; genus Chlamys; species Chlamys rubida. The sequence goes on from JAUMHH010027281.1 coordinate 4,770, forward strand.
CTCTGATAAATACATTGTAGTAAAGGTTTATATTTCTTATGTAAAAGACAAAGGACTTACAAGGAAACTGGAACGTTTTATATGTCCGCCTGGAGGTGAATCCTTTTTAAGAGGGAGACAATTACTCTAGAATAGTTACCAGGTAAACAAGAAATGCCTTCTTAAGGACACTGAGATTTTAACATTGATGTGTAGGAAAATGAGGGGGAGACAACTCCAAAGCTAAACTTTTCCGAAAAAAAATCCAAGAGAAAGACAAGATTGAATTATAAATCTCTATCAACACAGAAATTCCAAAGTGTTGACTTCCATCAAGATAGTCTGTACTAAACTTTAGATTTAATTTAATTTTTGATATCTTGTATAAATGTTTTTATTTTATGGTGTATTTGTATATTGCGTTACCTGTAACAGTGCCTGATTGGAAGAGACACTGTTTATACACCCGTCCCTCTGTCGTCTGTTAATGGATGGACTAGACATCCAGATTGGAGATATTAGTTCATCCTATTTCTTTGTTAATGGTACAGGTTTAGTGGTTTTACAGAGTTTCTTGTTTTATAGTTATGAACATTTTATCTTTATCAGTCCGTATTGATAATAGCTTATTTAAGGTACTTTAAAATGTTGTACATTATAATTCCTTCATATGATCCAGGTCATATATGTCAAAAAACATCTTAACTCATCAAGTATTATATGTGTACAACAAAAAATTGAAAGAATATTTTAATCTACAAACATCCATCATCTCCCACCTTCTATTTCTTGCTCGTCATCCTCACAATGTGTGCCCCCACAATCTTGTACTTCGCAAAACGTAATGAAAAAATGAGACTGCGATATTTCTCCTTCATTAGTTATCACGAAATATTTCAGTGAAATGTTTTAGATATATAGCTGCTCACCTAAATATTTGCCTGGGAAAACTTTCTCACACTATATCTGAAGATGAGTTCTTGTTTCATCATATTTCTTACTAAAAATAAACGACTTTTTGAAACTTCTCTCTCATATCTAACACCTTTTGAGATCAAGAAACATTGACAACTGAAGATTATATAAGTTTCTATATTTCTATTGATGTTGGAGATATGAAGACGTTACCCCCTGGAATGTTATACCGACCCACACCCAATTAGTGGTAGGATCACAGACTTCATCATCCGCTGTTATCTCTACTTCCTACACAGCACAGGAAACAGTGGGCCCCACAGATAAGTAATTACCCAGGGGGCACAGGGGCCATAGGTGTGGCAACCCTTCGTGTATATATATAGTAATTACCCAGGGGGCACAGGGGCCATAGGTTTGGCAACCCTGCATATATCACCTTCTGTGGACCTGCTACCTCTTTGGTCACGTCTTTGCCCTTTCTTATCAAAAATACATTTTTATGTTTTGGCTGGCTTTTAAGTAAATCAGATTTGACAACAGAATGATTTAAAAGTTATGGATACAATATATTACAAGTGTTTTGCATTCATTACCACGTATACGTAGTAAACATAATGTTTGAAAAATAAAAAAAAAATAAGGAAAAACAACGATTTATTTTATAAGATTTGTAAAAAAGTTATATCGATTGATAATTAAACCGGAGTACCAAGACAAACCAAGTTGATAAGACATTTCAGGGGATCTTCCTGAAAGGTGAATGTGTTATCTACAGCCTCACCTGACCACCCAAACACACAATTTACCTTAATAACTTTGACATTATTGATCTTATTTGAATAGCAATTTTAATATTGTTCTCAAAACTTTGACGTAATGCTATTTGTTTATCAGCACAATGAAACAATATAACACCTTTCCCCTTTAATCACCATACAGTACAAATACCTCAATATATCATGCCCCTCATTTAATATACAACATTTGATATAGCGCCCTATCTAGCAAACATATAAGCCACTCTAAAGTGCTTTACAGTACATAGATATACAATTAATACAATTAGGACATTCAGTTATTGAGGAATTCGCAGGAGCTGCCTTATCAAGTGCTAACTACTAGTCCTATGCCACCTGGCTAATATCTCCCTATGTGTGTATGCCTGCATGTTCCTTTATATAATGTCTCATTCAATATAATGCCAAATTAAACCCTTTATAATGGCAACATTTCACTGGACAAATGGTGGAAGCATAATGAGGTGTATAACACTCCTTGATGAGACCTAGATTTGTCTGTAGTATCTTTGAATAAAATGTAATAGATTGGATGAGGTCTCGTACCGTATTGGAGAAATATACAGGAGAGTTCTCTCATTCTGCAGGAGTTATATAAACACGACAGACAAACGCAATAAACCTTTTGTTTTTTATAAATTTTGGAATTAAGGCTGGTAAACATCTATATGGAAATGAACTCAACTGACTGCAGTTTGAAAATTTGATAATTGATTTGGCTAAGCACTTCAGATCAATGGGGGTCCAATTATACTTAGAACTCTCATCAAAGGAAGATTGCAGTGGGCCTTAAGTAGTGCTATCTTGAGTAAAGAAATGGGGGATGTGGTAACAATATAGTGTTATTCAATCACAGATATTTTCATTGAGATTTGATGGGGAAGGGATGGGCACTTTGTGATAAAAACTGTTCACTTTTGTAAAAGGACATATTTGTGTACAGTTTGAGCTGTTTAAATCTGATTTCACACAGGTGAAACTGTTTCCTGTTGCTAATAGCAACATATAAATCCTAGAAAAAAATACAAAGATGAGAATCTTAAGTGTTTCTGAAGAGTGAAAATAGTGTTTGTTTATGTATTTATGTATGTAGATGTTTGGAAGTGGATGCATTTCTCAGTAGGGGTTGGTTTCATTGAACGCTATCTATTTCACATTTGTTTGTAAGAGTGAGTGAACTTGTCAAGATTCCAGCAATGGTTCTGTGATCCTATCTAGTTCTCAGGATTGTGTGTAAAGTACATCTATTTGTCTGTACATCAACTAGTGAAGCAGACTGACCACAGGATTGTGTGTAAAGTACATCTATTTGTCTGTGCATCAACTAGTGAAGCAGACTGACCACAGGATTGTGTGTAGAGTACATCTATTTGTCTGTACATCAACTAGTGAAGCAGACTGACCACAGGTCAGTTGCTGGTGACCAAGTGTTACTTAATTAGTCCCATGGTAAATACATCTGTCTGGAATCCTGGGTTCAAATCCTGGTTCAAAAATGTGTGCCTCTGAATTTTTCAATTTTGTTAAATTTAGCAACCAATTATACACTATACTGATGGAGGCGTCATTGTTTGGAGGTACAAGATGTACCAGGTTTTAATCCAGGTCTGATTTTTGAATATTTCCACTGCTGTTATATTTTACAAAAAACAGTTAATTATATATATGACACAGTTCTTTGTGTACTAATGTTGTGTAGAGTTTGGAGGTCCCAGGTTAGAATCCTTAGGTCGGATCATTGAATATTTCAACGCCTGTTTGTTTTGCAAACAACTAAAAATACTGATACCAAGCAGAGGTGTAGTGTTTTGTGTTTTATGATATATTCCAGACATCCCAACGTTCTATGAAGGATGGAGGGGTGTAGCGTAACTGGAATGTGTCAAACATTCAGTGACCACTGGTAGCCGAGTTGGTGCATCGTCGGTGTAGAGTTCAGAGGTTGTATATTCAAATGTAGGTCTGGGTCCTTGCAATTTTCCATTCCTGTTACAATTGGCAGAGCCTTGCTTTTGTTAGAAAAAGAAAGCAACCGTCACTGGTGAGCAGCAGGATGTAAGGTGTGAAGGTAACAGTGGGCCAACAGAACTAAGGCCACTATTTACTTTGTGATGTAAGTACATGTGCACTTTGGCTGTCAATCATAGATAATGTGTATGTAGAAATGTTAACTTCCACCACTAGTAAATAATTACATCCTGTGAGTATACTACTGTTTCAGCAGTAGATATCACCGCCTCAACAGATGGCCACCGTCTGTCACTCGGCTCCTTTGGGAGAAAGATTTTCTATTGTGAATGATTCTTGAGTCCTAGTCCTTGTCAGAATGTCTATATATAACCATTTAGGCTAAAAATTACCTGTACATTGATTCAAGTTTGTTAAAATAAGGAAACTTAAATCAGTTGGATCACATTTTTAAGGGTCTATACTACCCTGACATGTTACTTGTCTTAGAGTTGTCTCCCTTTAAATCCTGTAAATCTTTTAAGCTTAACCCTTTCACCACTGTAGACCATAATGGACTCGTCCAGATCAATGCATGGTAAAGTCTACTAAAGTTACATAGGGGTGAAAGGGTTAATGTAATAATAGAGAAACAAATTTTGTTTCTGTTCAAGTTCTCTTTACAAATGGAGCACACTTACAATGAATAATTAAACAAATACATGAATGATATTGTGAAAAGCAGTTTTTCAAAGCATTGCCTTATGAGTATGGCAGGCCCGTTGGACCTGTTGTTGCTCTCTGTCTTGGTATCTGGAGAGATCTGCTCTAATGCACTGCATGCTACCAGTGTCTATCTGGCTCACCTTGACAGGTAAACAATTGCTGTTAAAGCAGGCAAACTTTCTGACAGGTGGAAGTGACATACAGAGTTATGGACCCATGAACCCCATAATTATGTAACAAAGGATACGTTATATGTAGGCCATACCTTCTTTATGCACAGAAACATTTAAGTGCAGCAAGTCTTAAGTGACATATTTCAAAAGTTTGTTCTGCTATGTATATCGTAAATTTAATTATATGGAAATATATTTAAAAAATGCTGACCTACTGTATATAATAATTGGCAGACCTGCAGTATGTTGAGCCCATTAAATGAAAAACAAATCTGATATGACAGTACTCAGGTTTTCTGTATAATGCAGAATAAAAAAGACATGATTTATTCTTAATGAATAGTACATACCTTACACACTTTTATATCAGTATTATCTATCTTAGAAATAGTTTAACAATCATTTTATCAAATTTAAGAATTATTTCAGGATTAATCGATGCATTCATTTGTGCCTGTCAATTATGTCATGAAATCTTGTGTAACTTTCAAATGTGTCATCAATTGTCGTGTACCTTTCAAATACATCATCAATTCTTGTGTATCCATTCATAGGTGTCATGAATAAATTAAGTCCAAGTAACTGTTCCTAAATGTTGTTTCACATATTTCTACGTTAGTAAGGATTCTTTTGTAAAGGAGATGCAGATATCACAGTATTTGCTTGTACATACTTGCTTGAGTACCAATAAATAGATGGTTTGGAAGGAATTATCTGTAACACACAAATTATTTAATATAAATAGTTAGAAGTACTTGTACAAAAACAAAATTCAATAGTTGTAGAATTTCTTTTAAAATTTAAAACAGGAAGGCGAAAATACCGTTTATGTGTATAATTTTGAGGGCTTTATCTTCCTACTAGTGGTAGATCCACACAAGGTGTAGTCTTCCTTAAAGTTGTGAGACTATATGGTGGAGTCTTCCTTAAAGTTGTGAGACTACATGGTGGAGTCTTCCTTAAAGTTGTGAGACCACATGGTGGAGTCTTCCTTAAAGTTGTGAGACTATATGGTGGAGTCTTCCTTAAAGTTGTGAGACTACATGGTGGAGTCTTCCTTAAAGTTGTGAGACCACATGGTGGAGTCTTCCTTAAAGTTGTGAGACTATATGGTGGAGTCTTCCTTAAAGTTGTGAGACTACATGGTGGAGTCTTCCTTA
>JAUMHH010027292.1:0-10469 GCA_032359455.1 Chlamys rubida
TGTTGACAGGATCACAATAATCCCATTCACAGGGACAGTAAAATGTTGACAGGATCACAATAATCCCATTCACAGGGACAGTAAAATGTTGACAGGATCACAATAATCGTATCCATCAGGTAAATTAAATGTTGACAGTATCACAATATCCTTATGTACGAGGTTGACATGATCACAATATTATATCACGCACGGGGTCAGGTAAAATGTTGACATGATCACAATAATCTTATCCACAGTCCCAGTAAAATGTTGACAGAATCACAATTATCTTATCCATGGATCAGTAGTCACGGGACCTGTAACGGCCTTCAACTTCGCGGTCATGTAAGGTGAGGACATGTTGGCATTGACAGTGTTACCATGCAACGTCACGCGATCATAAGTCTAAAGTTGAACAAATCACGAAAACTAGAATTTCGAGTAAGTAAGTCGAAGTTCGAGTTGTTATCTTGAAATTCGAGTTATAACTCGAAATTTCGAGTAAGTCATCTGAAATTTTGAGTTATTATGTCGAATTTCGAGTTACTTACACAGAAAAACGACTTTTTTTCTACATGGCCCTGAATAAAAATGCATTTAACCTTACTCTATTTCATTGTTCCGTATAACACCAGTGACATTGAACACAAGCTATAAAATATCACACGTAACATCTTTTACCAAATACAGGGTTCAACATTTGGTTAAAATTAAATGCCTAATTAAATCTCATTATAGAATGTTGTTTTCCGAAAGTGAAGTAAGGAAATATAACACAAATTACTTTTAGTTCGGCCACCTTTAAAACCACGGGTATTTATTTCTATATTAATGTGTTCATTTTGCATTAAATTCGTTTAAACTGACGTCATAGAAATACATCTTCAAGCTGTAAGTTGATTTAAAGTACATTTGCACAGCCCGTGATGTAAAAATATCTCAATATTAATTCGGGATCAACTATTTAGTATTTAATTAAAATCAATACTAAAAGTTTTAACAGGGTATTGTATGTCTTGGTCCCTTATGAAAGAATTTTGTTGACGCATTGCAGGATTGGCGAGAAGACAAAGAACAAACGAATGGAACAGCTGATTAAACAATTGGGTATGCCAACTGTTAACAACTGTAAGGTCGATGACAGAACATGTTCGCTTTATAATCCATTCACATGTTTAATAGTTCTCTTCAAACTTATGGAAAAGGTCAGTGATCATTTCTTTTAAGTTTTAAGAACATTTTATTGAAAAGATTAAAAGCATGAGGAAAAGATTTTAAAAAAACGTTAGTAAATATCAATTAATTTTATTATCAATTGAGAAAACATATGGATTTAAGAAACAATTTCTGATATTCACGGAGAAAACTTTAGCTCTTTTCTTGTATAAAAACCAATATAAATATGAGTTTAAAACGTAGAATATTACATCTTATATATTATATCAGTCAAGCTTGTCTAATATATAGAACGCTATGATACAGAATAAAACAATTATTGTTTTATAGAAAAAATCCCGCCCGAATATACTGCTGCACTGTACTGTTGGATGTCATCCAGAAGTCTCTACAGGCGCCTCAGCACTCTCTTTCTTCCGTTTAGGTTTGGGCGCAATCTCCTCGAGCTCCGCGTCCGTCATGCTCATCCACGGTTGACTTTTTACTGCGGAGATCGGCGGACGATCTTCAAACAGGTACGTGAAAAGATACAGAATAAGTTCCCGGCACTTTTTCGTTGCACCCTTCCACGAGAACTCCAGCCTCTTGTGTTCCGCTAACATGGCCTTGTTCCCGCGTGCTTCGTCAAATGGCATGGTACCCGTGACCATGATGAAGAGGACGGCTCCCATAGCCCACACGTCTGACTTCCGAGGGTCGTACGGTCGCCCTTTCAGTATCTCTGGAGCAACGTAAGACTTAGATCCACAAAACGTTTTACTTAGGTGGATGGTTCCGAGGTTGTCCTTCACAAAGCCAAGGTCGCCGATTTTAACACTATATTTTGAGTCCAATAATATATTCTCGAGCTTTAGGTCTCGATGTGCAATAGCTTTGGAGTGAAGGTACTCGACGGCTGTACAGGCTTGTTCGAACCAGTGACGTGCTAACACTTCGTGCAAAGGACCATATTTCTGGACATAGCGCAGTAAGTCTCCACGTGCAGCGTATTCAAGTACGAAATACGTTCGGGACGTGTCCTCAAACATCTCAAAGATCTTGATGATGTGCGGATGGTTTAATCTAGGCCATACGGTCTTCTCTTTTGGAAGAAACCTTAATAAATAGTCTTTAGGGGCGGCTTTCTGATTGAGGACTTTCACAGCTACACGCTTTTCCTGGCGGTGAAGACTAAAAGCCAATTTTACGGTGGAGTAACTACCGGAACCGAGCGTCTTCTTCACTAGGAATCCTCTTTGGGCCAAAACAGCACGGTATGTGAGTTTCCGGGTGCCTTCTTCAGTCTGTCCGAGAAGCTTACTACTTGGTTTTATTCGCTCCACTTCGTTCTTGAGTTTGTCAAGTTCCTCTAAAAGAATAGCATTATCAGTTTCGGCAGTTGGGCCGTAGCAATTCTCTTCTGCCATCGCCATGACTACGCCGAGGCCTGGGTCCCGACCTTTACCCTGCCGGTAACCAACCACGGCTCTAAACAAACATTTTTAGCGCGGAAATAAACCAGAAAAGTTAAGCTGAACACCGTTTCCCAGACAAATCGTCAAGGACTTTAATCTATGACGTCACAAAGCAAAGATTTCGATGACGTCACAAGTGCCTTACGACATACTGCTATGGGAGCGAATTGTTGGATTTTTGCCGTGCAGTGTTGTACGATTTATGCCTTTATTTGCTAAATAATGCCGTATAGTACATGAAAATTAAAATTCCGGAATTTATTGTTGATAAAATTACAAGTAAGCAAGTCAAATATACTCACATTTACGTCTATACAGCTCGTCAGTCGCAGCTGAAAAAGGAAACAGATTTTGACAATTTTGATCTTTTTAAAAGAAAAAAAAATGTTATAAATAATATTAGGGGAAAAATCGTTTCAAAATATTAAAAGAATCAAGCATTTCTGCAATGAAGTTCACAAAAAGCAAAATGGCTACGAAAGCTCTCCTCAGCCATTTGATTTGAAAGTATTTATAGAATGATCATCAAAATATATATTCTAGCCATGTGTCAGCCCCCAATCATCGCACGGATAATTTTTACTTCTTGATCAGAAATATTTACATGTACACCTTTAATTCTTTTATTTCTTCTCGTCGCTTGTTCTTGACACGCGTTTTTGTTTGGTGTATTATTCTGACATTTGTTACCTATAAGGAGGGCCACTTTGAGCTAGTTGTGGCTGTACTCTGTCACTCCGTCCTGACACCTACCTTACTGCTCCACATCGCTATAGCGCCTTTCTGTGAGGCTGTGATGTAACTGTCCAGTAAAGGTACATATCGAATACATTGCACAGTGTCCCGTCGTGTCTTGTCACCTGTAGGTATTAAAATATGTCATTTTGTTAGTTACTGTAGAAATATGTTAATTTGTTAATAACTGTCAGTGGAAACTCTGTCAGTTTCGAGAGCAAATTAAGAAAAAGCTGCGAGCGAAGATGCATCTCTTTCTCTTCTTCTGATTGGTAAATAGCGCCGTCAATTTTGACGATTATGCCGGTGTTGGATTGGATTGGACTATAATAGTTTCACTATTTATTAGTTCCGTTTCAATGACTGCAGTAATGAACAACCACGACTAAAGACGAAAATATTATTAACCGAAAACTTATTTTCTTCTCGGTTGATATGGTCATGTATCAACCTCATCTAAAGACTATAACTGTATACTCCTGGACCAACAATTCAACCAATCATACACGGTATCACAGATGGCTGCAAGTTGTGACGGAAACTACATTGATGTTAAAAATGTTTATATACAAAAAAAATATAAGGAAAGGGCGTTAATAATGTTCATGTAACTTGAGCCCAATCCTTTTGCTTTTTTGGCAATAAAACATGTTTCAAGTGGGGAAAAAAATACGGACGCCCTCCGCCGAATTATCAATAAAGAGAGTTTTGTACATAAAAAGCATGGCTTGCCGACTCGAGATGGTTCGGAGAGTTACTCACCGGCGGCTTCGCCGACCCGTCGCCGTTTGGAGACCGTGAAGACGCTGACTTCCTCCCCTAGAACGATCTCTTCACTCTCTTCCGCACTCGACTGGAAATACCCGAACAGCTGCGCAACAAAGGAAGCAAAATCGTGCACAAAGTCTTGCTGTAACTGTTGTTTTGTGTGGTGAATTGAACAAGTATTCTGCTAGGACTGTGGATGGTTTTTAATAATATGTGCAGTTCAGAGAAATCGTCACGTTTCCTTAGTAATCATGCTATCATCAATATTACTGACAAAATCTGTTTTATATTCAATATTTTATGTTGCAGTAGGCGACTGTTACATGACTTATCATTTGATAAATACAATACATAAAGGCCTAACTTGTTGCTGGAAGGCCTAATTCGGATCATCATAACATGCTATAGGTATATATCTACACTTACGTACTCCAACGAAATGTTTATTATTTTTAATTGTATACCGATGGCCATGTTAACAGGTTACAGGGTCATTTAGTGTATAGTAGCTTTTATATTGTCTAATAATTCTTACTTAAGAATGGCCATCAGAAAGGTGTGAATGGGTATGGGTTATTTTAATGCCTGCACAATTTGATGTTTTACGTATGTATTCTAGTGTGCGACACCTTAATTAATATATTTGATTGATTGATTGATTGATTGATTGATTGATTGATTAAAAGACAACAATGTGTATGATAACATGGCGATGTAGACAAATATGAATCGATCAAAGAAAATGTATCACCATTTGTATATTTGTACAATAAAATATGTTTAAACTAAACTAAACCAAATTATCAGGTAGTGTCAAAGTACCGCAATAGACATCAGGGGTGATAACTACGTCGGTTATGTTCTATTTATATTTTCGGACATAAAATGATTTTTATATTATGTCCATGAAGGACAATATCCATAAGATGTCACAGATCGAAATGTTTCTCTTTTATGTGAGGGATGCGTGTGTACAAAATAGATTGATAAATACGGTGTTCCCTACCTCGCTCCAGTCGACCTTAGCGTCCGGATTGGTGGAAATCTTCCGGTAAATAGCCTTCAAGTCCGTGTTCTTCACATCACTCCCGAATAGCGACCGGATAGCATCACAGAATTGGTCAAATCGGAGACTCTCTGGAACACAACAAAATATCGACGTATTTTAACAAAGGCGTCAGTGTTCATTCTTAAAATATGAAATAACTCCATTCATCTAACTTTAAAGGTCGCAAAAAGCGCAATGCTTGTGGTACTATGAAAACCTTTACATTTTGAGGACTAAAATGAAATAAAATATTTACAAAATATCCAAGCTTGAGGAAATAGAAGTGTTATTGAATTTATTAATATATGTACATGTATATAATAAAAAAAAAAGCATGAATTGTACTTATACATGTACTGTAAAGCGCCATGGGAAGGCTTATTCTAGCTAGAAAGGGCGCTATATCAAATATTTTATTATAAATATATAATTGATAAATCAGTGTAATATCTACGATATGTCTTGACTTTAAGCAAATTGTACACGGTTTAATTGATCGGAAAACGAGAAATCCTTTCTAGAACTTACACACTCATTTGGTTGGGGAGGTGGGAGATATTGCGAGATAACCCTAGTGACCAGACACCTCACATATCTCGATAAACAGTAAGATTATGCAAGTGTTGTTGAAACGATTTAACAACTTGGCAGTGTTCTGAATCTACATAAGTGACCTTCTCCTACATAAGAGGATGATCCGCCGTGTGTGGTGTTAAGGGATTTTAAGTTAATCCGTCTCTTACAGTGCTTTTAAAGGCCTTACAGTCATATAAACAGGTGCGGTTCATATTACGTTTGCCAGGCTTATTCGTGTTACGGACCCTACTGAAACTTCAGAGCATAAACGGTAGTTTGTACTATGTTTGTATTAACGACACCAACACCTGATGACGTCACTTGTCCTGGACTGACCCTTCCAGTCAACTGAACATATACGTTCGTATTGATGTTTTAACTTTTCAACTTCTGTATATGAATTAATTGATTTAAAAATGTATCGATTATGATTATTTTTATCATTTTTAGTGTCTCATAAGTCAACCAATAATGGCTGGGTATCGATCGCTTATTACTTTGTATATTTTATTATTGTGATTGGTATTTTACTGTCGATCAACGCGTGACATTTAAATAAACTCTTATTTATCTTAATAAGTTATCTTTATCTAAAATCTTATCTTATACGCGGCGTGTGGTGTTGACTAAATATCGATATAGCGGTCAGTGTCTCTACTTTATGCACTTAGAGTCGAACCCAAACCACTTAGCTATTTTTCCAGTGCTCTACCAATTTGAACAAAACGACAATAGCCGATAAAGCGTTATTTGTGTTCGACTGTTAAGTCTTAGCGGCCCATTAACACAATAAGGGAATACAACTATGTATATGGGTATATGGTAAAAGCGACTAAACGATATCTTTGCAAAAAGAGACATGCTGTTAAAATCAAAATGAAAAACATTTTAAAAATTAAAAAAATATTAAAGGCAAAAGGGCTACAATGAGGGACAGTGGATTTGTGCAACAGATCAATTTCGGCTATTTTTTATGTTCCTGAACAGAATACATAGGCGGAAACTCCCGGCTCCGTACGGGTTCCTTATTAGTCGCTTCATATAACCGTGTAGTGGGAAACAGCAGGTCAATTATTTTCTAGCGTCCATGAACCTGCAGAGGACTTATGGAGGTAGCACATTGCACAGCACTGTGCAAACAGTATTTGCGGTTTGCCAAGATTTATTTTGCATTTCATGTATTTTATCCCATTTTATTGAAAGTTTCGAGGATTCATTAAAGCGCCATTGAAGTAAAAGTTCACAAACCGAAGATACATTTCTATCTAACTATCTGAAATATTTTCATAGATTTATGTTGACTGGTTTTCGAGGTATATGACAAGTTATTCAAATGAAATTGAATTTATTTTCAGATTCACAGATTAAAAAAACCCGCAGAAAATTCGATGACAAAAACTACACATGCATGAAATATTTGGCATCATGTAAATCCGGACAAATCGCGAATCGTTTTGACACGATGATGTGTCTCTCGCTGACTTAACATGTATCGTGCTATTTTGAGCACGAAAGTACAATGTATGTAAAAGATTTCTGAGTGTTCAACGGTGTTGAGTTGCAGTTGTGAATTGAATATTCAATAAAACACTTCCTGCTTATTTACGTCTGTCGTAATGTACACGTACCTTGGAGGTGTTTGCAATACATAAAATGCAGTTGATATACAGCAAAAGTTAAATACAGTTAATTACAAAGACAGACATGCGTTCATGGATTTACGCACATGCTACTAGCAAATTTTCTGAACATGAACATTTAGTAACATTCAGCAATAATCATACAGAAATATTACAATTAGAACAGTCATCGACGTAATTGTCTAACTATTTGCAAAATATTATATCATACGTTATTAATACTTAATAAAGGAACCTTTTGGTGCGTTAGTGGTTTGGTTTGGTTTAGTATTGTGTAACGTCCTATCAACAGCTATGGTCATTTAAGGACGGCCTCCCCTGTGTGAAATATGGATGCGTGTAGTGTATGCGTGTGTGTTTTGGGAGGCTGCGGTATGTTCGTGTTTGTCTCCTTTTTTTCCTCACAAAGGTATTCCTCTACTTATAAGTACGTGTGTGAACGTCACACTATGTATCTATATACAACGATTATTCTCAACCTATTGTTGTGGTTGAATGTAATATACGTCAGGAATATTTTTCAGTTATTCCAATTTCATCAATAATGAAATTATTTCATACTTTTGAGTGTTGTTTGTTTCGAAAAATAAATATATAAATACGCAAAATCATATCAAGGTCTTCGAATCCACATGTGAGAAGATGAATACGCGTCCTTTTGTTGAGGTGGTTTGCTCATTATTATTGATTTTATTTCATAACTCACAGTGGAAACAATACCCATTTGCCAAGTTGATAAATGCTTCATAATACCTTGCACCGGACAGAGACGAACAAGACTATAGAAGACGGTGATACCAGAGAAGGTACATCTGCGCATTTGGAACTCTTTCGAATTAGAAGTCCAAAAGACCATGCACAATACAAAAGTATCTCAAATCAAGTACAACACTATAATATGTATTATACTGACTTAACATGTAGTGGTGAAACGATATCGGTGTAGCTACATCCGGAATGGTACTTATCGGAAGCAGCGGTTTTTATCATTGCACACTTTCATATATTAACACTACAACGTTTGTATTCAAAAATCATACGAATCAAGCTTTCAAAAGCACGGACCTGATCAGAATTGTTTGGCACTTCTGTTCATTTCCTCTTTAATTATTTACGTCATTGATAAAAACAAAGCTTTACCTAACATCCAAGTCAGCTGTCCCGATACGAATCGCGATATCGCAATACAAGACGCACCATATTCAAACCAATACCCAATCACTCTTACAATGTAAAATTCAAGATATATAATAGATGTTTAATAGAATCGATTCACAGAAGGAAAAAAAACATAAAAACAAAATATCTGAAAAAAATACATCTGGACATTTAACAGTAGTCCTGAGCAATCACAAGGGATATTTGCTATCCAATATCTGTTTAATTGGGAGGTTTTAAACACATGCTATCGGCATGATAAACAACCCGAAGGTGTACTTTTTCCAAACTGGAATCAACACGATAACACTTTTCAGATAATAAGCCAAATCCACATAGAATATCGGCAAAAAGAGCATTTTATATTATTCTATGCCATCAAGTATGACCATTCAAAACCCTATATACCCTAGAACCAATGAAAACACAGCCAACGAAATGGAACTACCACGTGTACCGGAAGTGAAATCTTACTGATGGCTTCCAAAGCTTCTCGAAGAGCATGTCCCCGCTGACGACGCGCCCGGCGTTCACTTTTCCGGGGACTGTGGAATGCGACGGGGTCCATCCACACCATCTGCATCGTCGTACAAACTGGCCGTGTCAGGAGGATGGTCCTGTAGTAAATGTCGATTCCTACCCTACTTAGTAATACATATATCTACTCAGATCCTATCCACCCGGCCAAGGTTCGGGGGGAGCTCCCCAGGATCGTAATGAGCTTTACAGCTATTCACTCAAGGCCGTTGTTTATCCATCTCTCTTATTCAATATCCATTAATATGCCGTAGGGGGTGCTCTATTTGAAATGAGACCAACACCTGATTGTTCTCTTCTTCTAGAGATTCACATGTATTGAACATTTGAATGAAGTATGTTCGTATACAGCATATGGACAATAGTGTATATGGCACTGCTCTGTCGGGAACAGTGTTAAACACACGCCAATTGAATTGAATTAAAAATCTGTGTACAAACTTTGGAAGACCTCTCGAGCATGCGACACGGTTAAATGTTGAGGTTTGGCACTCGGGCACAAAGACATGCCCCCCTGCAAACTCAATCGGAGTGATAGCCGAGACGGGTGGGGGTCCAACAGATAAACAATCTGTCCGCGCCGTGGCCGCGACAAAGACCCCAACGGACGGTGCGCCGTGGGGGATACAAAACAGTGACGATAGACCACGCCCCATGGAAAGCAGGACCGGGGTCGAATGTACACGTGCATTTAGCCCGCTGTCTGGTTAACCTAGCTTAGTGGTAAAACGTCTGGTTTTCGGACGGTTATGTAACTATCTCAGGTTTTGAACGGAAGAAGAATTAGTTTTAATTAATTTAAGGACACTTCTGCTCATAAAAGTTACTAAAACGAGAATGGAATAAAATAAAAATCAATCATGCCAAACTTTAATACAAACAATCTCGCAAAGCTTACCAGGCTGTCCCCGTTTGTTTGTTTGATCCTGAGAACATTCCAAACATGTTTACAGAGCGTACAATTATTATTGTTATATTAAAGTCAATGGTATCGCATATAAAAGGAGATGTTATCCTGATATGTACTGGGTTGACTATATATATACCGGCGGGTGACTATATATATACCAGATTATTGGGTGTCTGTATAATTACGTATCTGTTGCAATATAACGTCATATATTGTCATTTCAAATAATACACCTCACAGTATTGTGTGTCATAATATTTCAAATAACGTATACAGCAATCTGATGATCACCATATTGAACTCTACGAAAGTCCCCGCCAGTCGGCCCGTAGAGTATGGTATTTTATTAACAGTCTACACTACCATTCACTCAATTCCGTCTTTGCGTATTGCAGAGTTATCTTCTCTTTTGAGCAGATATTGATTGTTACGTCATTGGTTTGTGTGAGACAATTACGTCGGTTTCTCAAAAATTGATGACGTTA
>JAUMHH010027303.1:0-10469 GCA_032359455.1 Chlamys rubida
TTTGAATCCCCACCACCTAGGGATGCTTCCAGTCAAATTTAGTTAAATTCCAATCAGTGGTTAAGAAGAAGAAGTCGCTTAAAGAAATTGTTGACGGACGGACGGACGACGGACGCCACGGTATGGCATAAGCTCATCTTGGTCCTTCGGACCAGGTGAGCTAATAAGGAAACTGTTACGAAGGTCATTAAATCATGGTTTTTCTGTGGAATGAATGTTTTAACCTCTCGTGAACTTGGATTTTGAGCATCACCTTTTAGTTTTGGTATTGCTGACTAATTCTTATTATAAAGTATTTTTCCTTGTTTCAGACGTATATATATACTACTTTATATGTCCCTGTTTCAAACATTTTAAAATTTAAAATTTAAATATTTATTTAACCTTATTTTGCTTTTCCTGTGGTTTGCAGGAAATCGTGTATAACATTAAAGCGAATATATATCTATTTTTATCAAGTACAAATATTATTTCTCAATAAATATATTGTTATACATCAAATGCATTTTAACTGTTCGTTTACATGATCGCAATGACCTCATCGTATCTAAATTATTTTGGATTTATATTCCAAGATGTTTAATACATATTGTAGAACATCATATGTGAATTAATTTCAGCAAGTATTTACACGGGAGTAAACGGCAATTAAAAGTATTTAAAAAAAGTATTAAAAGTATGGGAGTCAATGGCAATTTAAACTTTATCGTAATAGTGACAAAATGCAAGGTCAATCTTGTAAATCCATCGGATCTGGATTGTGATGTGTTTCATATCGACAAACGAAATTGATAAGGCTCAAGAGTGTTATACATGTTTAGTGCTATGGATGTCCAAAGCAGTAACATTGAACCTAAAATTGACTAATGGAAAGACAGAAATAGCTTTAGCAGGAAATCTGTACACTTTATTATTACTGGCGATTGAGATATTTATAAAACCTGAGCTCCAGTAATGACCTTGTTCTAGCACATCTCTGAAGCAAACACATACTTTATATTCCTTCATCCCAAAATGCTACTAGTCAAACATCATCACCCTGGACCTTTTGGTTATTCAGAATAAGTCGTTAAAAGATTTCAACCTATTTGATCCCTGTGACCTTGAATATGGGCGAAGGTCATTCATCCAAGCATGTTTCTGGCCATATATCATCACCATGGACCTTTTGGTTATTCAGAAAAAGTCTTTTAAAGCTTTTAAACATATTTGACCTATGTGACCTTCAATATCAGTCAAGGTCATTCATTTGAACAAACTTGGTAGCTCTTCCTCCCAGCATGTTTCTAGCCAAATACCAATACCATAGGCCTCTTGGTTAGTCAGAAGAAGTCGTTAAAAGGTTTTCAACATTTTTGGCACTTTTGACCTTAAATATAGGTCAAGGTAGCCCATTATCCCAGGATGTTACTGGCCAAATATCATCACCCTAGGCCTTTTGGTTATTTAGAAGAAGTTGTTTTGAAAGTTTTTTTCCAGATAATTGATCTCTGACTTTGAATATAAGTCAAGATCATCCATTTTAAACTTGGTAGCCCTTCATACCAGTATGTTATTGCCAAAATATCAACCTCCTAGGCCTTCTGGTTAATCAGAAGAAGTTGTTAAAAGACTTTAACATATTTGACCTTGAAAATTGGCCAAGGTCACTCATTTGAACAAACTTGGTAGCCCATCATCCCAGCTTGCTACTGGCCAAATATCATCACCCTAGGTCTCTTGGTTATTCAAAAAAAGTAAATTAGATTAAAAAATTGACGCTGGACAGACGGACAGATGGACCACGGATCCCGGACGCCACACCACAGCATAAGCTCACTTAGCCCTTCTGGCCAGGTAGGCTAAAAAACTGTTTTTACCATGCCCCCACCCCCAATATTATTTTTAAGTTTATGAAACCTGCCAGCCGGACTCGATATCAAAAGACATGACCTCAAATATTTGATCCTGAGAAAAAGGGTCCTAAAACTGGTGAAGATGGATCACCTCTACCAGGAAAATAGATACGTACAACCTCTTGTTCAAAATTTTAAATTGATGCCAATGATGGTTTCTAAAAGCAATTACTATGTTGATGATGAAGACAAAGCCACTCAAAAGACAGGAGTAAAATGAAACATATTTATTAACAATAACAAACACAAAGTTGATAACCATAATATCACAGTATGTTTCAACAGTATTTCCCAGAAAATACCTGAGTAACAGAATAACAGGTAGTCAATAGTTTTGGCACATGATGATCACAGAAACGAAATCTTTAAATTAATACAATCGAACATTTAAAACAAGAAACTAAACGGACTACATATATGAATTCCATTCTTAAAAAGTTCTTCTGAATTGATCACAAGTAAATTAAACTCAGAAATCTTAGAGTAGTACATTATAAACACATAGAAATGTCACAATCTTCTATAAAATTAATTGACATTGCTTAATCAGTACACACTTTCAATAAAATCTTAAAAGTCTTGACGTTACAGTTTAGAAAATTATAACACCCCTTATTTTGTGTTTAATTCAATCTTGCTTTCCTTGCTTAATGTTCTGCTTGCTCACACCATAATTTCCCTTGAGACAATGCTTGCTTTCCTCTTACTTGATCTTGGCTCATCATACACATCTTGACTATCACAAACATCGAATTCGTGATTCTGTGATAAAAAATACAACGAACAATTAATGCAGAGCTTTCCTTGAACTAAACATATGATATTTATGATTTTCATCTTGAAGACTTTCACCTCACATCAAAGGAATGACATTAATAACTGATAACATATACGGTGTGTATCATAGTGGTGTCTTAAATAATTGCTAGCATTGGTGTAGACAAGAGGCTATCCAACTTAATTAACATATACGGCGTGTATCATAGTGGTGTCTTAAATAATTGCTAGCATTGGTGTAGACTAGAGGCTATATATATAACTTAATTGTGTGTGGTGTTGTTGGGCATGGTCATAAAAAAGGGCCTTCCTGTCAGTCCTCATCTTATATATCTATTTCTAGATTTCTAGAATAGCCCTTAATAGGTCCACTAGTATTAAATGAAACTTTAGACCTGTCCTCTGAATATCTTAGAAATGGTTTTATATGAAAACTCACCCCATCCACCTTGGAGATTGCCCTTTTCCTTCCTTTCTTTGTAGGGGCTGGTGCTGTAAATTCCTCTTCTTCATTCATATCAGTGGAAAGTCTAGGACTGCATCTCACCTTAGTTCAAAATACGACAGATAATGCAGTAAATGAAACATACTGTACTTCTAAAAAAAAATGCACAGTAAAGTATTCCCCAAGAAAAAAAATTCATTCGGATATCTATCCATTTTCAGCAAGCCTAAGAAACTTTTGTCCAGCAAAATATTCGTCCTTTAAGTAACTTTTACTTTCATCTTCTAAAGTTCTACACCATTGCTGGTAAACTTGAGAACTTTTCACACAGTTTAAGACTTTTATCTGAAAAAATATTTGCCATCTACTAGGAAAATTTATATTTTTTCCTTTGTGAATTTCACCTTTCACAGTGACAATTCAATAGGTATAGTAAACTTAATACATGTATTTATATTCATGAAATATTTCTCGCCATTACAGAGAAAGACACTGGTGAAATGAAATTGCAGCAAACATTCCCAATATACAGTAGTAGAAATATATATGATTACTGAATCTGTAATCCAAAGTTTTATGTTTAGAAACTTGCTATAAATATCATGTCATTGTTGATTTCTGCACTCCTATATACAATGTATGTTAAACTTGAATCCCTACCTCTTCAACAGGTGCTACTGTTGTCTTCTTCTTGTTCTTTTTCCCTTTCTTCTTCCTAGAAAGACTGATGCCCTCTGCCATCTCAGTTAGCTGAGAAATCTATCCAGATAAATAATAATATGCTTCCAGCTAGACATTAAACAATAACTTATGATCTTAGTAACTTTTTCTTGCCTCCCTACTCTTTCGGCAATATCTCCCTTGGCACCCGTCTTCACCTGACCTTAGCTGTTATGAGGACGTGAAACCATACCACAAACAAACAAAATCTTAGTGATGTATCAAAAATAAATCCTTGTAAAAGTGAATTTGTATTTATCATCTGAGAAGCACCAGGTAAACAATTCTTAACCATGTATCTAATCTGCAGACTTCCATAATTATATAAACTCAGCTAATAAGTGAAAAAAAAAATGTTTCTTTGAAAATATTTTGGTAAATTGTACCATGGCAGCCTCAAATTCTGATGAATTGAATACCACATGTAATTTTATTTATTTTCATGCAACAACTTCCATTTTATTGCCACAACGATTTTATTTTTTACTTATATCTGAAAATGTTTTGTCATCACCTGCTACTGTTATGTAGGAATTTCAGCAAAGCAAAAATCAAGAGTAACTTCGTTATGACAACTTTTTATAAGTCCAAAAAAAAATTAAAATTGAATGTAAAATCATATTGTTAAAATATTTCTTTGTACAATGACACCTTATAATTACAAGAGGCCCAATGGGCCTGCATCGCTCACCTGGTATTAATCTCACACCTTCGGGCAGGTGAGCTAATAATACAACTGCTGTAAAACAGTGTTTAAACGTCCCCTTTGTAATACTTAAACTTTTCATTTGCCACCTTATTTACTGCCAACATATATATTTCAAGGTCAACAATGCCCCTCTTTTTATAAAAAAAAAAATTGTGACACTACTAACTCCTAATGTATTTTCAAGATTCCCTTTGTAAAACCTTTCTGGTGTAATTTGCAACTTTGCTGATAATCAACATTTTTTAAGGTCACTTCTATAACATCAAAATTGTACTTTTAATACAATATACTATAAATTCCCTTTATTATATAACATCAAGATTTTTGACAAATGGAATTGTGGTGGCAGTACATTAATTTGATCTTCATATACAAGCAATATAATGTCTACATGTTACATATATCGTTATTAAACATCTGCTTAATTGACATGATTCATTAAAAAAATATTTGAATTAATTCACATACCGGAATATCCTCTTTAGGTGTCAGTGTTTTCTCACTTTGTTCTTTGTGTTGACAGGTTTTCTTTTTGAAGTATCTTGGTATACCTTCATTCAAAATCTTGCTCTTTTCCACAATTTTTCCAAGTCTTTGACAAGGGAAAAAATATATATTTTTACTAAGTAACAAGAATTAGAGTAAGTGTTTTATATAAACATTCTTGATTAATACAAAACATTTATAACTATTCTTTTGTTCTTAACATGCTCTTGATCATGCTTTGAGAAAAGTTCCTCTGAATTTACTGCCGAGAACAGCTTATTAGAGCAAAAGGCTCATATTACATGTTATAATTTTTTCTTTTCAGACATACAGAATTTTTTGTTTTTTATTTTCCTATGTACTATTGAAAGGTTGGCAGTTATTAATTAAAGATATCATCGACAAAAAATTGAAATAAAAAGTCATGAAATGTTACCTTTTCCCCTTCCCTGCATTGCGAATGAACCCTTCCTTTTCTAATCTGTTCATAAGACCTTGAGCCACAGCCATCTCCACACCAAGCCTTCTAGCCAGATTTGGTCCAATCACCCTGTTCATCTCCGAGGTAGCCATCAAGGCCCTTCTCCACAGACAAGTAGCCTACATTCATAAACAAAAATAGTGCACCTCAATGGTATGTAATGTTCTAAAAGGTCTTTGTAATTAGCAAAAGAAAATATATTTAACTATTTTATAAAAAATGATGACTTTTGATGAAATGATGAATTTTTAAGAGGAACTATTGGAAAACAGCATAGATCTTAGGACCCTGCAATTCACACTTACATTTGTATTGTTACATTGAAATATATATGGAGTTTGATTAAAACCTGTTAAGAAATAAAGTCATTAGAGCAATGACAAACATTTTCTTTAAATGTCATTGTTTCCTTGACAATGACACCCTAAAACATTCAAGGTATTTCCATACTTTACCAACATATTATTACCTGGTATTTGATTGTTGTTAGAGCAGTGACAAAACATTCTATAAATCGTAAATGACATTGACCTTAAAAAATTACATATTCTTGTGTAATCTTTTTCTCTTGCAAAACATGCTACCAAAAGTTTCCTGTGGTCCATTCTCATAGATGTGCAAAAACAATCATTGCATATAAAAAATACCCAAATCAAGTACTTATAACATCTTCAGTTTCTTTTGATATAATTAATGCTGTCTATTTTCTTTATGTTTGCTATATATATCAAAACACTATAATTATCCATATTTTAACATAGCCAGGTAGCAATTATCATACCAATATGAAAACTGCTATCTAAAAGTTACATAACTATTACATGTATTCAATACTCCTAAATTCTGTTTGCTAGCGAGTCATGTATGCTTTTTTCTCCATGATTCCTACATGAAATAATTATTTTAATTTTTAATTGGAACTGGACTGAACATTTGGTTTAGCAAGAATAAGACCCAGATGCAGGCACTGGCAGCATGGATGAAAGCTGGTGATATCAATAGCTTATATCATAGGTGGTCGATATTGACAATTAGATTATAATTTATTACACATGCAATTCAAGTGATATTTTATGCAAGTGTATAATACAAATATGTAAAATTTACTGTAAATGATATACCTGTACTCCAATTGATGATAAAGTATTGAGATATGGATCTGTTGGCTCTTTTTCTTGATTTCCTGGCTACAATGTATACAACAAGATCCTTTAATTAACATAGGTGTCACGACACTTGTTTTTGTTTCTGTTTTTGTTTCCTTTTCTATTTCAATAACGTACAATTTGTATTTCAATGTATTGTCAAAACATTTGAATAAAACAAAAGTTTAAACCTAGATCCTTTGTAATAAATAAGAAACAAAATGTTCAAATACATGTTATTCAGCGCAGTGTCTTTCATTTTGAATCGAATCAGGAGGATAAATTCAAAGTTACAAAGAAACAATTGAACCTGATTCATGATTTAAAGGAATGTGTAACTATCTAACATGAATCAACAGTACCAGCATGCACAAAATTGTAATACTCCACCTCTCCACAGATGTCACAGATGTGTCGTGTGGGAGCATCATTCTCAGACTGTACGAGGAAGCAAACTCCATGCTGCCATGCATTACAGATAGCACACAGAATCATTAATCCATCATCCTGTAAAGGAAACAATAACTCTGTAACTTGTATCTTTTGAAATGTTTTTTTTTTATGCAAAATTATTTCATTATTTTATCATAACCTGTGATAGGAAATGAACCAGTTGAAATAAAACAAATGATGAAAGTGCAGTCTTGGTAGAGGAACGGCGCAATATTTATTTTCAGATAAATTAAAGTTTTCGTGAATTCTATACCTAAGAGAATCCATGCAGGAATTCATGCATTGTATTACGAGGTAATACCAGTTAGTACTGAAGTTTCATGAATCTTACTAGAGTGGGTACCACATAGGTTTGTACTGGGTATAGGCCTACCACCACGTGCACACTGAAGACTGATACACTCCGATGAATCTTACCACAAATGAACGCACAATTTGCCTTTCCTCGTATAATGCACATTGATACATGTACATTCTAAAATGAAAAATCTTATCAAATGCCTACCAGTAAATACAACATTCAGATTGGGACAACTTGAAGTTTAATTGTTTTGGAAATATTTCAACTTTCAAATTTCTACATAAATTAAATTAATATTATCTTCTGGAAGCTGGCATAAAACAGATATAGAACTAGATCCCACTGTATGCACTTCTACTTAAAACTGATTATGTGTGATCAGAATGAAAATATTGGTTTCTATGGCTGATGATTTATATAGTTTTCAGTATAACTACCAGTCAGAAGTAGTCAAATTTTATTTGTAGGACAAACATACCTCATTACATCCACAAGGGCAACGAACTCCCAAGTCCTCATCTTGAACCGATATCTGACTCCTCTGAGAACCAGTTGTATCAATAGCTCGGTCTGTTGAACCTTCATCATTGATGAGTATAATAAGTTATATCAGTTCGTGTTTTAAAATTTCTCAAATACAAAACATATGTAAAACATGGCCTTATCCCGTGTCCCTTATCTTTATGTAAGTTTCAAGCTAAAAAAAAAAGGATTGAAAACTACAAGTTATCTTGAGCCCTTGATCTTTGTACACATATGACAATAGGTCTGTGAATTCAAGCTTATGCCAAAATTCCTCTGCCTTGGAAATTTCATACCAGGAATGCTAAAAAGCCAATTAAATCTGTTAAATATAGAATTTGGATTTGTCTAGATTTTAATTCCTGTTTCGTTTTGCAAGTACAATGTGTACTTCATTGTACTTGATCACTTTGATTTTGTAGTTACCTTTGTACTTACAGAGGGTACATTTTTCATGTAAGCTTTGATGTTAAAATAAGTTAACTACAACAACTTCAAATCATCCGAAAAACTTCAGTCCCTAAATGTCATCTGGATAATCACTGGAATTAAGTTGTATATCCATTTCAATTGTGTGTGTTTTGGTAATCATAATCACAAACCAGGCATAGCAGGCATTTCTGTAGGTACTACAGCATCTGGTGTATGGCACTTCTTAGACTGCTTCCCTCGAAGAGACTCTCTTTCTGTTGGGACATCATCATTGATGAATGAGTAAACATCACTCTTACATTCCTGAACTTCTTGCTCCTAAAAATAAAAGAAATATTAAAATTGTACATGATGTCATAGTAATTTTTTTTTGAATCAGTGCCTACAGTATTAAAACATGAGAATGAGAAGATTTTTTTTTACAACTTGAACAAAAATTGGTATACGACATGTAAATGATATAAAATATATTTTGGTCACAAATCAAACCAGTGGTATATATCCTAGACGGCGGTTGGTTGGTTGTAGATGATTTAACATCCTATCTCCCAGATGGCGGACATTTGTGAACAGGGTGAATACTCGCAGTTGAGCCCCTCCCTACTTTTAGTAAATCTTTTTTCACAAAGGTGTGGGGGCTTATTTAGTCAAATACGGTAATCCCTAGAAGATTTTAATGTACTGGATGGATCCTTGCAATCTTGAAAGTGCTTTTATAGCCCTTCACTCCAGCATGCTTCTAGCAAATACCATGAGCATATATCTTTTCATTATTCTGAAGTTATTTATAGATTTTAACAGATTTGACTCTGTGACTTGGAATATTTAAGTCAAGGTCATTTCTATTCAGTCTTTGTAGCAATCAATTCCATGATAGCAAGCTACTATTCGTATGTATAGAAAGAGTTACATCAAATATTTTATGCTGGTCACTAATTTCGAATCATATTTATATTGTGACCCCTCCCCAACCACTCAGGTTCAATGATAGGAGACTAATAATAAAGTTTAAGCTGTAAATTAAACCTCTTGCTCCATTTCTTCCTTTTCCGATTCCACCATACAAGTATCCTCTTCCTGTGCTTGGCCCTCAACATTTTCTTTATCCCCTACTTCAGCTGGGTCATCTTTCAATTCAAACTGTTTACTGTCTGTTTTTATCCTCATTTTTATTCTGAAAGTTCATGATATATACATTTAGCGAAATAACTTTGTGCCTTATGTGTCCTGGATTTCAAAAGGCAATTGACAGAATGAGGATACATACTTATGATTTCATCCAAAATTTCAAGGATTAGCTGTGTATCCGGTACTTATTTTTGCACTATATCTAATACTGCAAAACTCAGGGAAAGTAAGTATACTTTAATTTCACATTGACAAATTTAGTTAAATGTCATTAACAGCCAGGAATCAACACATCAAAAGCTGCTACACCTCCTTTCCTGCCACTCTTTATCGTTGTCGAAAATATGTATGTCTCAATTCTTCAACAAAAGAGAATAGATATAGATATTGTTGCTGAATTGGTCACGTATATCCAAATCATATTGAAGATATATACAAGCATCTGCTCTAGAGAGTTAATTCAAATATTTTAGCAATATCTATAATACTTCAACATTTGGCTATACAGGTATCAGCTGTACTTAAACATTCCTGGAATTTTTGATAACTTTTAATAAAATCTTGCTTTATTTCACAGAAAATACATTAAAATTACCTATAGATGTGATTTCGTTTTCATGACACAGGATGAAGCATTTTAAGATTTGTTCTAATTATTAAGTAACATTCAGTTTCATTGATGGCTATTTAATGAAATTCTACAAAAAACATGACATAGCAGAGAAATTTTGAGAAGACATTTTTTAAATACTAACCTTATACAATGTAATAATAACAAACATTTAACCTTAATTGTGAAATGTACCCCCTGAGGTGCTTCTCTGTATGATCTACCTCAGAGTGTTTAATTTAAAACAATAATGAACACAAATTTCCAACTCTCAAAATCAACAGAAGTATAACAAGAGGCCCAGAGGGCCTGTATCGCTCACCTGAATATCTAAGCAATCAAAGCAAAATATTCTCCAAATGAGA
>JAUMHH010027325.1:0-10468 GCA_032359455.1 Chlamys rubida
ATAAAAGCACAGATCGAACACAGACTCAACTTTACGTTATCCCTTTCATCCCTATGTAAATTTAGTAGACTCTACCATGCATTGATTTGGATGAGTCCATTATGGTCTACAGTGGTGAAAGAGTTAATATACAAGTTTACCTGTCCCTGTACAACATGGTATTATCCTCATCACACACCGGTAAAAGTCACTCCGCCCTACCCCAATGTTAAAGTCACTAGCACACTACACGCAGATTATGTTACAACTCTGCTGAGGGAATAAGACTTATGAACATCATGTGAATATATATAACTTAATTGACTTATAAAATGTTGTGAGGAGGAATTCCTACGATTCATTATGAAATGAATTTTAATTGCATTAACCATATATTTGAACTTCTTACATATCATAAACCACTGTTAAGATGTCTATTTTTACAAAGGAAAATGTCGGAATTATTGTTCAGATCCTAAATAATAATCTAATTCAGTTACAAGAGTTACTCTGTAACAAGAAATGTTTGTTATGTATATACATTCATGGTTTTTATTGTTGCTACGGAATCACGGATATAAGTGCAACAAATTTTATTGATATCCTTGACTACTGTTTGTTTATATGGGGTTCTATCCATGAAAGTTTGTATCACATAATTACATCTAAAAGACTTCCATCGACAATAAAACTACACTCAAACATTTCATGTTACACAGTATGTATAGGGATAAAGGAATGGTAATAATATAAGAGAAGTACCAGCAGTAGACAGAGAGATAATCACAGCCAAAGATAAACACGTGATATAACAGTGTTTTGTGAACAAAGATTATAATACTGTAATAGCCATATATCTATGATTAAACACTCACAAATAAACTCGTAACAGTTAAGATAATTAAGTGGACGGATATTGAATCATAACATTTCTGGACGGACTGTAAAGTGGAAATTCAGGCAGTTGCTGTACAGTTATAACAAAGTAAACAAACACAATAAATATCAATGCTACAGCAACTCTCTATAACATCCCGATCACAATGTACCAATAGTCAGTTATCATATCTACAGGGAAACTGACCAAAAATGCTTACATATCATACTCTCATATCAAATATTTGACAACGGCGAAAGTCTGGATGAATCAAGATTCAAAGTAATGCCATTTCAGTGAGATTAAAAGTCTTAAACTACAAGTTTTTTTTTTTAATGAGATGTTCTTAAAGTTGAGATAACTTTTTTACTGCTGACTAGTTTTGGGTTTGGGAACTATTGATCACCATCTATATATTAAGGCGTTACCTTACTACTGGGCAATTTCAACTTATAATAATGATTATCGTAATTAAATCACAGCATACAGATATATACGGTGCTATTATTACATAGTACACACATGGTAACCTCACACAGATATGGGATAAAGGGTGTAGTCATTTCTACATTATGATCTAATGGCAGTTGATATTTTTGTACAAATGAAAATGGTCGAAAACTCGATGAAGAGTACTCTGATATACCGGTTGTTGATTATTGAACTTAAAATAGAACAAAAGCATAACAGAGTGTGTAATAAACAGAGACTGAATTTTAACATTTCACCTAGCCATTTGCTTTACTTATAACAGATACCAGAATTACAATCTGAGAGAACCACAATGACACATATGTTGTTCTAAAAGAAAATTACATGAACCTTGATGGATTAAGACAGACAAAGCTCTGTTACGATCAGTCTTGGTCCTGATAGGTGGCCAACAGTGTAGAGGATTGGTAGTTATATCACCTTAATGTTCAACAGTGTAGAGGATTGGTAGTTATATCACCTTAATGTTCAAGTAACCTTTTAATGAAATCCAATTATAATGTAATTTGAATAATTTAAATTCTATGCAAAAAATGGAAGTCGCTAAAGAAAAGTTTAGTGGTATCTTTCCACTAGTCTGTTCTATAATTACAAGTCAGTAGAGATAGGTGCCATTTACTTGTAAGTCTTAAAGGTAAGTAAGACAGGTAATCACAGACATGTTTTACAGATACATCTTACAGGTAATCCTTAAAGATCAGTACAGTTAATTCTTTAAAAACTAAGGTAAGTCAAACAGGTATTCACAGACAAGTCTTGCAGATACATCTTACAGCCAGGTAAGTTGACAAGTAATCATAACAGATAAATAGCATATATAATTCTGAAAATTATGCAGGTAAGTCTTACTGTTGATCATCACAGGTAAGTATTACAGGTAATTTTCACAGGTAAGCTTTACTAGCAATTTACCTCTCACATGTAAATCTCACAGGTAATTCTCACAGGTAAGTATTACAGGTAATCATCACAGGTAAGTATTACAGGTAATCCTCACAAGTAAGTATTACAGGTAATCTTCACAGGTATTACAGATAAGCAGCATTTGAGCCTTACCAGCACATTAAGCCTCACATGAACTCTCACAGGTAATGTTCACCTATAATCACAGGTGAGACTTACAGGTATGCCTCAAACATTATTGAAGGTGGACTCAGAGACTGGAATCACAAGTGTCCTTGTCTGACCACCAAGAGCTCTAGACAAGTGAGTGGTCAGAAGATGTGTGCATCCTGTAAAATAGTAGGTGGACGGAATGTCAAGATTTTATGCATTGCATTAGTTGTGATACAGTGCTGAAGATGGACTGTAATCAGACACAAAGAGTACACATCTGCTCTCAGTAACGTTATCCTCTCTGCTCTATGTTCCATTTTCACACAGATTCATACTCTTTCTGCCAGGCATTGTATTTCTCCTTTAGTTTGGAGGCAGAGGGTTTAGTCCGTTCTATAGCCTTTAGCACATCAGAGGTTGTTATTGTGTCTAACCGGAAATGGAGCTGGTCTGCTGGAAACAGAAAAGTTCATATGTACGAGCAGGATTCCACACATGGTAGCACACAGGTTACAATTGTGATGATATTTGGGTAAATATATAAAATATTAACTTATAATTTGTAAATTAGATCTTAGTTAGATTAAGAATTAGAAAATTGTTCAACTTAACAATGGTAGTCTACATTAAGTGCTATTTAAAATGCTTACCATCTTTGTCGTTTTTCTCCAAAGCATCAAATATTTTTCTAACTGGCCTCATTGCTGCCTCTTTACACACCAACCTCAGGTCAGAGCCGGAGTAGCTCTCTGTTCTCTGAAACGACAAGAACATATTTCAAATACTACACCTTTAACATAAAACAGCTATATAAAATATTACAAATCTGCATAAAAATCATGCTACAAGTCACATTTATTTTGAGGGAAAAGTACAACAATTACATTTTCTGTCTCCAGAATGCAAAGTCCTTCAAAAGCATTAAAACAATTAAGAGCCATGAAATCTGGCAAAAAACACAAATTTATCTGTCATTGCATTTCGTTCTAAATTAATAAAGCCTGTGTCTAGATTAGTAAAAACCTACCAATCAGACCATAGTATATGTGTTCACCAATTATGCATGGTATTTGCTTGTCTGAACCTTGATTTTTGTGTGCTAAAGATGCTTAAGAATATCTATTGATTACAGTGAAACTTAAGGAATTTGTTGCGTAAAGATAATATCAAAATATGATTTCTAAAACAACAGAAACAAAAGCCATTCTCAAAATCCTCAGAGGAAAATTAAATATTAGTGATTAAATTAAATGTTAACCACTATAAAAAGTGGTGTTACTTACATTTGCCAGCAGTTCATAGTCGAGATGAGACAGGAGTTCCAGGCCGCCTTCCTTAGGGCACACTATGTGTGGTAGGTAATACTTAAACATGGCCTTCCGGGCCTCATATGTAGGCAGGTCTACAATAATCCTCTTCTCAAGTCGCCGCAGCATGGCCTGGTCCAACTCCCTAGCCACAGAAAATCATATCAAATATCACGATCACTTTATTTCTGTAATCAACTAAGTTACACAACATTCTATCTTCTTTTCATTATTTCAGTATTAGCTCTAATTGATTTTATGACACAATTCTGAAACCTTTTTAAAACCTAGTTATATAATATGTGTTTTCAATAAGTTTTTCCCTCTTTCCCTTATTTGGAACAAATTTACAACCTTTTGCCTATGTCTCCAATTGTGTGTATGTTGATATGGAACACTGACTTGCAACAGGGGAATTATTTAAAGTCTTTCTCATAATCATTTATAACCAGGAAATGAACGGTATCATTTCATGAAACATAACTTGCATTTAGGAATGAATCTTACTGGCAATATTAGTACATGTCATGCTCTTCAAGCAATAGAGGTCAAAGGTGAAACTGTTGGTCACTTTTTAATGCAATTAGAGTCAAAACATGGTTAAGTCATTCACCCCTAAAGACACATTTGAACCCTTCCAATTCAAAGGTTGGAATAGTTCATTATGAAATTTCAGGGGTGAAAGAGTTAAGTGACCTGCTTTGGATGCCTGACACTTCAACTCTCCATGCATGATGTACTTGTTTACCAAACCTGATGATCCTACACTAAACACAGTTACACAGTTATATAAGGCCTCTGATAGATACACTTTTCAATCATACTGCAATTTTCAGACAAAAACGAGTCATAACACCTCCAATATTACCATATTTCAAAAACAAAATTGCTGCATCAGCATCCCAGGCAAACACATGGCTTGTGTCGAGAGAATTTTTTTTTCTCACAAATTTAATGGTTAATTAAAGAGCTTGATTAAAAGATGAACCAACATGCCCTTGAATGACTGTTTACCATGGTAAGTTGGAGGCTGCTAGTAAAAAAACAAGATCATCTGTCTT
Organism: Chlamys rubida; assembly: GCA_032359455.1. NCBI lineage: Eukaryota > Metazoa > Mollusca > Bivalvia > Pectinida > Pectinidae > Chlamys > Chlamys rubida. The sequence goes on from JAUMHH010027325.1 coordinate 4,773, forward strand.
AGCCAGACCATCCATCTGCACCAGTAGTTCTGTTTTCATCCGTCTGCTACCCTCGTGTTCTCTGAAATAAATAAATAATTGTGAGATAACTAATTGTTGAGGTTCATCACATAATAAATTGACACTTAGTTCACTATTAAGAATTATCAAGATATGGAATTTTGTCACAAAAAGTCAGGTCCGTAGATGAGAAATTTAATCTTTTAAACAATTTTCTTATCAAACTGAAATTTGACTTCTTAAAACTGTGACAATGAAAGAAAATCAACGTGCCATGTGTAACAGTGTTATTTGTAAGAATAACTTTTCCATACAAACAAACATTTGATTCAAATGAAAGGGGTGTTTAATCGGACAGGTAAACGTATTTAGTACAACCTATGAACAATCTGTCATAGAATCTACAGAGTTATCTCCCTCTTCTGTTACAACTTCAGTAAAATCAGGGCCGCTTTCGTTTGTCACGATCCAAACGGTTGAACCGGTTGGATCAAAGTTGTTCATTTATGAAATAAGGTCAGACCTAGTTATCTGATGCTGCATTCAGGCGAGCCTTCACAAAGCCTTGCGAGGTCTGCATAAACATTTGCAGGTCCGCCTGGATTTATACCCGATATTAAATGTTACTTTTAAAGACAGACAAACTGGTTGTTCCGCATAAACGAACAGGCCCGAAATCTCAATTTTTCCTAGAGTTCCTTTCACAGACCTCTGTTCACTTCTGTAAACATCTCACAGACTAGGCTATCTAAATGTCTCCCAGAATATGTTATTTAAAGTAAGACGTGAGGAAAATGTAACAGTTTAAAAATATTTTATGAAAAAAAATGTTATGTTGTACATCTTTCTGTATTCAAATACATGTATGTCAAATCAACTGTGTGAATGATATTCCATCAAAAACAAAATTTATATATTTTCAGCTCATATTGTGTATTTGAAAGGGGAGTTTTGGAGATCAAGCCGTTATCAACAGGTCTTGGTACTATTGCAACAGAAGTGGAATTAAGAAAAAAAAATCTTACATTGAACTTGAAAAAATTGACCCCATTTTGATAATATTAGTCTGTCATTTGGATTTTTGAATGTGTAATTAATTAACATCACACCATTAAGTCACAGTTATTAATGCAAGATTAATTAACACACCAGTGTACTGAGTAAAACAAGCTGAAAATGTTGAAGTCTTATTCATTACAGAAGTTTACACAGGGTCCTGAGGCAGATTGACCATGATGATTAAACAACTTAGATCTTGATTGCAATTTATACTTTAAGAAGTTATTCTTAACAAATTCACCAACAGTAAAATTTGAAATGAAGTGAAACAATTGCTTTACATCACTGAAAGCTTACAGAGTTAGCTCCCTTCTCATTTGATATCAATATCAGTTATGGTGATTGTGTGGATTAAAAAAATAAAACGTTTTTTATTTTGAAATGTAGGCAACATTTAGACTTACCCTCCGCCACCACTAGAACCTCTCTGGCTCATTATAGCTTCTAATTCATCCAGGAATATGGTGGAGGGAGCATAGTATCTAGCCATTTCAAATAGCACCTGTAATGTAAAGAAAACATACTTGTTTAGAAAAAGATGTTGAAAAGTCAAAGTCTGCGCTAAAACTAAGTAGCTAAAGAAACAGAACAGTAGCCTACTGTAACACTAATAATTTAACTGAAATAATTAGAAGTTAACCAAAACAAAACAAATATATCGAAAGTTAACAATAAGGACAACAATGACTGGAGAGTAAAATGAAAATTTGTCACAAGAAGTTGTATTAGCCTCACATCTACACTGACTAACTGAGCCACCTCTGCCCTGTTGAAAATAGAACTAGTATGTTTACCTTATCTAAATGACTGTTAATTAAATCCCTCAATATGTACTTATAGGGAGATTTTATCTTTAAAAGTGTAAGATAATAATATTAAAGTTAGAAGTCAGGTGGCAAATTAAATGAATAGTGCATTTCCCTTTCATCAGGAAGTCTAGGGTTTAACTCCCCGATTTCACATTCAAAGGTATGGGTCATGTGCCTGACCATCCGAGTTATCTCCAGGTACCCTACTTTTGCTCTACATTAGGCCTACCTGCGTTCTACCATCCAGGCCAACAACAGTGATTAATATAAGTTGATAAATTTGCTATATAATTATGTAAAATAAATAAAAGTAAAGTGTCTTACCCTGACTAGCTTCTCCGAGTCACCCCTCCATTTGCTGACTATAGTAGAGGCAGATATGTTGAAGAATGTTGTCTTACACTCAGTGGCTATTGCCTTTGCTAATAATGTTTTCCCTGTCCCTGGAGGTAACACATGCAAAGGTTAATTACACTTTATACTTAATACCTATTGTGTGGATTTCACAGTGAATGTACAGATATACATGTATGCTACTGATCTGGAGAACAATTTGAGAGACACATGTAAATCATAATCGCAAAACCTGGTTTTTCCGATAATACTGTATACATTTCTGTACAAGGACATTTCTGCCACAGTTTCACATTTTTGGCCCTCTGGATTTACTGTTGATGATCTTGTGTTAATTAACCTCCTCAGACTAAACTGTTCTGTACTCAAAAAGACCAGAATTGAATTTACCTTCAGTTTGTTTTCTAGTATACTTGAATTAAACAATTTGTATTTATAACCTCATGATGAACTCCTGGCCAATGTACCTGGTACTTTAAAATTGACCTCTACTTCATCAATGTTTTCAATTGAAATATCTATTGATAAGTCTACTTCCTTCTTATATATAATAATGGTGTACCACAATGCAAAAGAGCATGATGCCTGTTCCTTGTTTACTTACCAGGAGGGCCAAACAGTAGAAGTCCCTTCCATGGAGACAGTATTCCTTTGAATAATTGTGGATACTGCAATGAAACAATATCAGCTTAATTTTCAATAGTTTATCAGTTCTTCGAAGAGAATTCTTTTTGTTAAATGCTTAAGTTTAGACCTTGTAATTTGTAATGAAAATCATCCTGACAGATTTTTTAATTCAGGTGTGTGCAAGAATGTCATTCACAACATCATTTGTTACCAGAACTCACAGGACTGAATGATAACGTGGTAGTACCTACCTTAATTGGATACACTACAGCTTCTTTTGATAATCGCTTCGCTTCATCTAGACCTATAATATCATCCCATTTTACATTGGGGTCTTGTGAGTAAATATCCTGTATGAATAAAAATAAACTGAATGTATATGGAATATATGTGATACATGACATACAGTAGAATTTCAAGGTGAAGGTCTGGTCAAACAGAGGCACAAGGTCACACACAGAAACACAAGGTCAAGGTCAGGTCACACCAAGAAGCATCAGGTTACGGCAAAGGTCAGGTGACACAGAGGAACAAGGTCATGGTAAGGTCACGCACAAAGACGCAAAGCCTTTGTCAGATCATTGAGCCGAATGATCATCTCAGTTCATACACTAGGTTATAGCGAATGCATATGGTTACATGCAGAGATGCAAGGTCATGATCAGGCTAAACAGAGGCACAAGGTCAAATTGGCAGGTCACACAAAGATAGTCTTTGGTTACATACATATATACAAATTGTCATTGTACGATTACACAGTACACAGAAGCACAAGGTCATAATCATGTCACAAAGACACAAAAGTGATGACCAGATGTCAAATGCTTGTAACAACAACTCGTCATGTTGGGCAGAATATTATAATAAACTTGTATAATATAAAAAATCATATGCGTACATGTTTCTTACAATTATGAATTCCATGATGAAATTTACAACCTGAAACACTTACCCTACTTATAACCTGGGCCAGTTCCCTCCATTCAGTGTTGTACCCTACATACCCTGCTAGAGGCTTCAATAGTCGGTCCTGTTATAGGCAAGATAAAATCAATCCAAATCATAAACAACAAATATCGGCAATCACTACATCATCATCAACTTGTGAAGCATATATATGTATATATATAATATGATACATATTATACATATATAATATGATACATGCTGCTAGCTGATACATAAGGTATGGTGTGTGGAATAAATTAATGAGCAGTGCTAAATTTGCTGCTATAAACTCACACAGCAACAACAGCAGTTTGTGATGAGATATAACACAGCATACAAATTATGTTTCAGGCTTGGCATGCGGGGAACAATAGCGGCACTACATCACACATGATTGAAATCCAAGGGTTCGGTTCTCGATACACAAATCTTCTCAACACCCAACAAATATGTCTGACAAAATAAAAAGCTCTTTATGCAACACCCTGTAGATGACATCAGTAGACTAGTCTGATGGCGATCGTAGGAACCAAGGGATCAAAATAGGCAGCATAACAGTAAAATTGATTGGTTTTGATTGAGGTAGCAGAGGTGTCACACCTCCGTATTCTTGAAGGACAGGTATCAGCCTATATAGCTATTGGTCAGAATTTTACACCTTAACCCTTTCACCCCTATGTAACTTTAGTAGACTCTACCATACATTGATCTGGATGAGTCCATTTCGGTCAAATAGCTAACACTGCGATCCTACAATTTTTGTCATGACATATTCCGAAGGTGTAGGCCGAGGAGCTATGTGTGTATCGTAAAAAGTGGAACTCTCAGATTTTGAAGATGTACATAACAATGTGCATGAATAAATAATTAGCATTGTAATATTAATCTATACTAAATGTAAATGATACCCATATTGTTTTATTGTTTTTAAAGCCTTAATTGATTTACGTGATTGTTGCCACAAATGAAACAAGCACTTGATAAGTGATAGTTTCATGTGTGGATGTATTACATTCTGTGAAAGGAAATCCAGGTTCATTTCATTTAGTTGTAAAAATTATCTAAACATTATTAAAAATTCATGTTATATTTATATAATACATGTAATAATTTCCCCACTTCAATCAGTATATTAGCTAATTACACCTTAGCCGTCAAATAAATAGAAAGTTCAAAAAAGAATGTATACAAAGATTCCATAATTCTGTTTTCCCCTAGTCCTCAACACTATGACGCAGCTCTAGCTCAGTAATGCACACACTCTATAGATGGTGCTGTCAACACCAGCCTCACAACTTACCTTATGTGACTGTCAAACCAGAAAAACATTCAGCTTAATAATAGTTACTTATATCTTATAAAAACTATGTCATCAACAGAAATCTAGAAAGTTCTAAATCAAACAAGAATGTTAAATTTAAAAAAGTGAAAAGGTCTATATTCAGTAAATGAAACATTACTAAATCTAGTTTATATTTGACAGATACAGTTTCTAGATACGTCACCTGACCCGAGATAAAAACATTGTGTCGTAAACTTACATAGCAATGTGTGTCAACATCTACGGCAGTTTTAAGTCCCCTTCTTGGCAGACATGTCAAATGAACATTTAGTCAGCTCTCTGCTCAATAACATTTGACATTAATGGTGTGACTTACGTTTTGGTCAGCACCTTCCTTATTCTTGACACTATTGGTGTGACTTACGTTTTGGTCAGCGCCCTCCTTATTCTTGACACTATTGGTGTGACTTACGTTTTGGTCAGCGCCCTCTTTATTGTTGACACTATTGGTGTGACTTACGTTTTGGTCAGCGCCCTCCGTATTGTTGACACTATTGGTGTGACTTACGTTTTGGACACCTCCCTCCGTATTGTTGACACTATTGGTGTGACTTACG
>JAUMHH010027336.1:0-24722 GCA_032359455.1 Chlamys rubida
CTATATAACTTTAGTAGACTCTACCATGCATTGATATGGATGAGTCCATTATGGTCTACAGTGGTGAAAGGGTTAAGAAATAGGTGTCCCATTACTTCTCACAAAACTCCTGAGATATATGCTCAAATACTAGAAAAACTTATAATTTCATTCATTGCAGGAATTGAAGCAACTCAGTTTGAACCTTTATCTGAGAGTAGCTGAAGCAGTACATTGTAATATATTGAAGCATTTAAAGTCATATATTGTGATATGCTGAAAATATTTGAAGCAAGATATTTTGATGAATTAAAAAAAAACCAATGAATTGAAGTCAACATTTGAAGTGATGCATGGTTTAGAAACTAAAATTGAAGCCAACACTTGAAGCAATGTCTTGTTCAGAAACTAAAATTATTAATAAATTAAGAAACTAAAATAATTAATAAATACGTGAAGCGATGCATCGTTTAGAATATAAGATTTTCTAAATGTTTCAGTGATTGAATCTTTATGACAAAATACAACTTAGGAAGCCACAACAAAAACTGTAACATGTTTAACAAATTGCCATTGATAATTCATATAAAATTAACCCATCATAAGATCTTAGAAATGTTGTGAGGTGTCATGCTGTAACATCTAGGTCATGTACTTCAACCAACCAATCGACTAATCAATCAACCAATCAATCAATCAATTAATAAATCTATCAAATCAATTAATCTGCCAATTGATCAAATCAATCAATCAATCAATCAATCAATCAATCAATCAATCAATCAATCAAATTAATCAATCGATTGATCAATCAATCAAGTTAATCAATCAATCAAGTTAATCAATCAATCAATCAATCAAATTAATCAACCAAGTTAATCAATCAAACAAATTAATCTGTCAGTTAATCAAATATCAATCAGATTGTCAATCAATGAGTAAAAGATCTACCGGTCATTAATTTATCGATCAATATATCTATCAATTAGCCAAAAATCAATCAGTCAGTCAATCAATCAGTCAATATATATTAGTCAACGAACCCATCAGTCCCCTAATCAATTAAACAATAAATTCAGCTGACTGTGAGCTTAGTAAGAGGCAACTAATGGGGGTCCCCTGAATTTGAGTGTTTGAGTTAAAAAAAAATCTGAATGGGACTGTTTAAATAATTAAGCGAAAATATTGACGTTATTAAAAACTGACTAAATATTGAGTGTTTCAGTTAAATCTGAATTAATTTTGAGTTAAAAATCAAATGTGACTGATTGACGGTGCAATTTTTACATTGGACAAGCACTGATCATGAGCACTTACTGGATAAGGAATATTCTTACATGTATACTTGACCATTGCCTTTAATTTGCACGCTCCATTAAACCAGTTTTAGCTAGATCAATGTGTTAATTGATGAGGTCGTCAAATTACATTCAACACATTCAGGATCAGCGATAAAGCCAATATATACTTTGATCTATAAGTGAATGTGGTATGTGTGTAAACTAATTAAGCATAAATTGGCGCTAATTACCTGCGTCATCACGCAGTGACCAGAATCTAAATGTATACATATACATGTATATAGTTGTGTCATTTCCGTCATGGTGTCACTAGGTATAAATAATTAACTACTCTGTAATAACAACTAAAAGACGTATTTCTACCTATATAGAAAAAATAAGATTTTTCTGTTAAGAAGACACTTCAAAATTCATGATGATCAATACTCAAGGTATAAAATATGTAGAGTTTAACCCTTCCACCCCTATGTAAACTCTACCATGCATTGATCTGGATGCGTCCATGTTGGTCTACAGTGGTAAAAGGGTAACATGTCTCGTGTTAGCATTTTATCTGAACCCTGTGACATGATGACATTCAACATATTATGCTTGTCTGTGGCCAAGTTGTTAAGGTGTCTGATCATCTAGGATCACTAGCCCTCTACCAAGTATACTGGGTTTGAGACCTATACCTGGGGCAGTCGTCGGGTACTGGGTTTGAGGCCTATACCTGGGACAGTCGTCGGGTACTGGGTTTGAGGCCTATACCTGGGACAGTCGTTGGGTACTGGGTTTGAGGCCTATACCTGGGACAGTCGTCGGGTACTCCAGGCCACTGGTCAGTGGTATTCCAATGTTCTTCCACCACCAAGACCTGACACATTCTAAATGACCAAAGCTGTTTATAGGACGTCACTATTTATATAAATAAAGCCCAGACAAACCAAACCAATCCAGGTCAAGTGTGACATATCAGTGATTTCACCTTCTTTCTGTAGAAGTATTATTCCAAATGAGTCGATACCTCCTGTGCAAATTATGTATACATGAATGAGTCAATTGATCCTGTACATACATGTATGGACTGTAGTATACAGCAGACCTGACCCACTTGATTTTTTCCACCCGACTCATTTATGAGTCATCAATATCAATTCATATTTTCATAATTATTTTTTCTCTTAATTTCATGAATAATTTTGTGCTTGATGTCATTCATAATGTTCCTTGGCTATATATATTAGCTACTACACAGTTGGTATTATGCACAGGGCATTAAATTTCATTCCAATTAAAAGTTATAAAATGTTATTTGACAAATATTATGAAAAATTAAAAAAACAATTAAAACTTATATTAATCACTCTTGGCGGTACATATGTTAGCGTGCAGGGGGTCTTAATGTGGGAGGAAACCATAATACCCGGAGAAAACCCATGAGGTCCGGCAGGTGTTCTCATACCATTTCATGTCCAATTGATGAATCAAACCCAGGCCGCCTTCGTGAAAGCAGAGTGCGTTATATACTATCCACTGTGGCACCCAAATTTCAATATGTTCAAAGATTGTGCCAAACTTAAAACCCAGCAAATGTTACTTCCGTGAATTATAATCATATAGTGACTATACACAATCACACAACAAACTGTAGACATGTTTAATTACCTCTTTACTGTCCAAAAACCCAGCCAACCAAACTTCAATGCTGCGATGTGTCAATATCAATTTGATTTCAAACACTCCCCTCCCAGGGTAGTTATTAAATAATTAAGTTAAAACGTCTTTTTCCCGTTGGACATGCTTTAATTGAATAATAAAAAAAATAGACTTATAAATTGGACATGTCCCTGACTCTATGGTTGTCCCATGTTTATCTTATTTTCTTGTAGACCAATCAGTTTACTACCCTTTACCTATATGGAAGCTTAAAGCTCTGTCAGTAACCACGAAGTTGGACTAGACTGTGTTGCGTGAAATTTAAACCCCCACAAAATAGTTCCAATTGAGACAATCGCCAAATATTAGCCCCATGAAATTAAACAACTGTACAGTTATGAAGAGTTTGTTTATGCAACATCTCAAAGAAAACTAGTGTAACAGACAGGTAGAATTTTGTAATTAAATTTAACCAACATAGATAAGGAACACTCAACAAATACAGTTTTTAAAGTTAAACATTTAAATGATTTTGAAAATATTTGAAGGAAAATAATTTAATGCAACTTATCTAAATCTAACATGGTGTAATATTCTAGACTAGGTAACATAAGTAAGGCATGTACCTGTTGAACTCAGACTGTTCACACCACCTGTCACAGAGATTACTATGTACAAATCGTGCTGGCTGGTGTAAAAATAGATCAGTCATGTGACCATGGGTGACTAATACGATCCCATTTTATACCTTGACATGAGAGACAGATATAGGTGTTGGTATTTATTTTCTGGAGAATTATGATGATGTTTATTTATGAGTTTTACCTCTGACCCTCGTGATCTGGTAGGTAACACTAGATCACCGGTAAATATTGGAATAGCAATTAAAAAAGAGTTTCACATAAACACTTGGAAAGCAATGCCAAATTCCCCGTAATTAGCACCCAGAGTTGCTTGAAATTTGCCATGGTGATACACTGCAATATGTAATGCTCAAAAGGGGTTTAAGAAATTTCTAAGGTCAAGGTCACTGTTACTGAAAAGAAAATTGGGGGTGTTACAGCTAGGCACATGACAGAGAACTTGCTGATGTGTCAGCGTTTTAGTTCTCGGAAATCACATTTTAAAAAGTTGGTCCTTTCATATAATGCTAGATATTGATGGCGAAATGCAATCTTAAGGATCGCTGAACGGGTACTGCTGCCAAAATCTGTAACAAAGTGTTGGATACTTGTTTTCTGGCATGACTATAGTGTTGATAAATCATTTCTGCTACATGGGTACTCTGCATGATGTAGACATCAGCTAGAGCTGTCTAGTACCTCTCCAGTTGTTGAACTTTACCCTAATATACAAAAATTTATAGATAAAAACTGACCATGACAATACATAACCTTGACCAACACTGACCATGACAATACATAACCTTGACCAACACAATCTTTCTGTAAGCTACTTCTGTAGGTTATATGGGTTTAAGCATCCTATTAACAACTAAGGTCATTTAAGGTTATTCCTCCATGTGTTTATAGTGTGTGTGTGTAATGTGTATGTGCTGGATGCAGTATGTTGGTGTATTTGCCTCTCTGGGATAGTCCGAATCAGATGCCAACTTTAGAATGCTTACTTCACTAAAATACCATTCCAAAGACATGCATCCAGCTGAGTATTTCACCTGGGCATGTTAATATTATACTGACAACAGGTTTACCAGTTGTTGCAATTACCCTTCATACTGAGCATTTCAGCAGGGAATAACCTACACCATTGGTATGTCCTGACCTGGGGACAAAACCCATTGCCTTCCTTACTTTTGCCAAAAGTGAGATGTTGCCAAACAAGGCGGTAGGAAACAAAAAGCTTGTTCATAAGTGAAAATATAAAGATCCCAAATATCCCCATGATTGCAGCAGATTTATTTTGGTGATACACAAAAGTAAATCCCCCATTCTGCTGGGGGTGTCCTTTTTAGTCGCCTTCTACAAAATGTCGTAAATAAAAAGTCATCAAAGTAAGAGAGATGATTATTGCACGAAGTTTAAGTTTAGATTTATGTAGCATATACCCTTAACTCTAAAACATCACACATATAGTATGTGTGTGACGTAAGCTTGTATCCTTAATTCTAACACATACCACACAAACAATGTGAATGTAGCTTATATCTGAACTTGACCACAAACCATAGGTAAAATAAAAATGTAACAAATATATTCCTAACTCTGTGAGATCCTAAAAGTGTAATATGTAGAATCGGAAACGCAAACTAATGGGAAAATATCCCTTTACCAAGCTTTTCCATAGTTTTCGCTAAACTCAAAGATAAGAATAAATAGACACAAAGCAAGAAATTGCAAAAAGTCGTACACAAAAACAATAGCCATGCATTGCAGGTTTATCAAAATATATCTATTTTGAATTCAAAATTATTATTTTTTAATTTACCAAATATTTCCCTTAGATTTTGCTTACCACAAAGTTAAGACTTAAGGTTGGATTGAGTTTAAACCTATTTAAATAATATCCATGATAACCATTTTATAATTCCTTTGTAAATTATTTTCTTATTACAGCTGTAAACCTCATATATTACATAGCAATGTGATGTATAGCTTTATCAAGCAAGTGTTATCTCCCTTGTTTAGAGAGCATTGTGGGTAAAAACAACATGGAGACTGGAGAGCAAGCAGGAATTATTCTCATCTCATGTTTCTGTACATTACAGAAATGATTCCATATTGTTTGTAACATACTTTTTTATTTGTTTGTGAGTTGAATCTATCAAGTGATAGACCAAGAAAATATAAACTTTTTTTCTCCAAAATGTAGACGTCATCTGTAACACTTGAAAAATGGTCTGCAACCATGTCTTCTGACATTAATTAGGAATTGGAGCATTATTCATGAATTTACAAAAGATGACATGGACATATTCTCAATGACCAGGAAGATCTATATATTACAATGTATATGGCCTTATTTGTGTCATTATTTGCCCCGGCTCAACTTGTTTGGCTTGTCCTGGATTTGAAACACGGCATTTGATAGATCAAGTACATACAAATCATTTCCCCATTCATAGAAAGTATATTGCATTATTACTGTTGTAACTTAAATTGACACATGTACATATTTTGTTTGTGCAATAACACTTTTTAATTTCTGATTTTGGATTTTAAGGATTGGACAAGAGTCGAAGCAGTTTATGTAAAGATGCACATTGGATTTTGGTCTATACATCAATATAGACGAATCTATTATCTAGTCCAATCCTTAACCCTTTCACCCCTATGTAATTTTAGTAGACTCAACCATGCATTGGTCTTGATGAGTCCATTATGGTCAACAGTGGTGAAAGGGTTAAAAGTTGGAAGAAAATGTGTGACCTACATTTATAATGAAATTTGACAATTACCTAAATTTAACACAGAGTTAAGTTATTGATGAAGTATGTTGATATTAACTGTAGGAGAGTTTGAAATGGGAGAGGAACGCTGGAGGAAAGATGAAATACTAGCAGCAAAAATCAAAAAGTTTTTATCGGTGAGTTATCTGCCCCTTGCATGCAAAATGGTGCAGATGGAGGTTGGTTGTTGCCACACATGCCAAACATGCTTGCTGTCTAGTAATATACTGTTGTTACAATGTACATAAACATATATATATATGGTGATATGTCTACTGGAGTGACAACCAATCAGCATACACTTATTTAATGATATTCAGGGTCAAAGGTTCTTTATATAACCTATGACCTTTCATAATATTCAGGGTCAAAATTTATCCATATGACCTCTGATCTTGTACCCTATATGGGTACAATGTTTGTTTTGTGGTTTATTCATTTAAAAAGTATTCTCTGAAAACAGTTTATTGCAATTTTGACAATTAATAATTAAATGTAGAAAATGTTTTTGGAAAAAAAAATTGTCCATGTATTGTATTTTGGTTGTCATGAAAGTAAGAGGTTTCTGTATTGTATAAGATACTTAAAAAGTGATGTTTCTTGATGAGGAATGCATTGTCCTAATTAACCTAAGGGAGGCAACTCATTTTACATGCCATAGATTTATACAAATGACCATGGCCATTTCAGGAAACATTGCTTAGGTATGGGTCACATTAGTTGTTAGAACAAAATATCTCGGCTGTCTTTTTCAGTGTCTCTTATTTTTGTTATAAAAAAAATTGTAACAAAATTGACCTTTAAGGTCAATTAAATGCTGTCTGGCGGTAAAAGATGGAGTAATCTGAGATGGACAGCAGGGACATCAATGTTACGGCCTTTTAGGAAAAAATATGATAAATGTCCAATTCTTTTGATGGAATCTATATAAAATTAAAAATTAATTTTTAGAACAAAAAAAGAACAACAAAAATTAGAATCTTAAACACAATCTGTTTCAATGTGATTTGAAAAAATAAAACGGTTCCCCTATATTTATTGGATTGATGTTGCAAATGCAATGAAAATATGTTTTACATGATTTTCAAAAATAATTTCCCCCCAAATCTTTTAAAGGGAAGTAATTAGAAAACACCAAAAATAAAAATAAAAAATATTTTTTATTTTATTTTCATAAATGTTATTAATGACTGAACTTTTTTGGGAATGTGTAATCATCAAAAAATCTGTACATTTATCATAAAAACACTTTTGGTTTGTTTTGTTACGACCATACGCAGCTTTTGGATTCAGTATTGCTTTGATTTTTCGTTTGCAGGGTCTGCTCTTGCAGGCAGCTGTAGGCAGCAAGCTAGTAGGTACCATCAGATCTCCCAAGGTCAACTCTCAATGGCTAAACCCAAACGCTCAAATTGTTCAGAGGGCAAGGTAAAGATCAAAACAGCTGAGCAAGACGCTTGCTGGGCTGAACATCAAATTAAGGACTCGGGAATTGACACCGGGCATTCGAGTAGTAGCCAAACTCTTAACGAGGACATATACAAATGCAAGGTACATAAAGCATTATATGAATGAGAGGAATTAGCTATATTAAAAATAAAAGTTTTTCCTTCACATCCTTTTCACGAAATTTGAAATCCAGCTTTTAGAGTCCATGTAGACATGAACAAATTAAAATCCAACTTATGCTTAGTTTTGATATTTAAAAGTTTTTTTAAGAAACAACTTAGTTGCATAATAATTTTCTCAAGTGTTTCAAAAGATTAAAAGAAGGATTGTAAATATTTATTTTCCATCAAATAATAAAAAAAAATCATGCTAATTTTTTTTTCTAGGATAGATAGAAAATGTGTCATAGCAAACATTTTAAAACCAAGAATTTTCCATTAAATCTCTATATCTCGTTCATGTATTTAACCCTTTCACCACTATAGACCATAATGGACTCATCCAGATGAATGTATGGTAGAGTCTACTCAAGTTAGCTAGGGGTGAAAGGGTTAATGGCATATCCATTGTCTCCCACAGCAGATTTTTCCCATAAATATTGAACATTTTGACAGATTGAAATATTATTCTGTGTAATAAAATGTATTTTATTTTTTTATTTAAATTAATATAATTTAATTTAAATATAAATATGTGTGACTATTTATCTGTATTTTGGCTTTCTCTTTCTGTCTCACTTCATTCCAGGGATCCAAAAGTGCTTTAAAAGATTTGAAAAAAAATAACCACACAATTCTGGTAAATTAAATTATTTCGGGAATGTTTTGAAATAGCTATAGAATTTTTTTTAAATATATTTATTATATTTGGAATTGTTTTTTTTCTTTTGGCCCCCAAAGAATATTTCTGCACAACAAATTTCATGTTTTGTTTTCTTATTTTTTTTATAGCACAATTTGTTAGCTAAAGTTAAAATTAAATTCTACAAAGTAATGTAGAAGATTTAAGTATTTAATGAATTTATAATGTCAACTAATCCTTTCTAATATAATTTTCTCTTTAAAAATGATGCACCTGTCATGTTTTCTTTAAGGGTATGGAAAACTTTGGCCTTTTAATTTGTAGTTAAAAAACGTAAAAAAAAAATACCCATATTGTAATTAAGATTACTGCCACCAAGGAATTTTAAAAATGAAGAAAAAAAAAGTTATACCTGTTAAAGCATTATGGTATCAGTTTTTAAGTGGACTAATTTTACAGATTTTTCCATTATTCGTTTTGTGACACATCAATTTGTTTTTCTACCTATCACTATATACATTAAGTTTGCTGTCACTTATCCTTTGAGATTTATTTTCATAATGTAGTTTGGATTTATTTCTATTTGACTACACTGAGATTGCAGAGAGATATGGCTTTTAAATCATTCCTGAATTTATTTCATTATAGCAAGCGTTTGTATCAATGTGTTCTCTAGTTTTATGTTCTTCCAGTTTATGGCATATCTGAAATTTATTTGATTTTAGAAAACAACAATTTATCCTTTTTATCACAAGAATTTTATCTAGCATGGATAATATCTATATCTACTGCTTAAAGGAATACAGTAAAACAGCTAGAGCAAAAATGTGGAAAAAATTCAAGCAACATCATTTGGTTTTATATATAAAAAAAAAAGTTTTTAATTCCATCTTTTTGATGATAATATGGTAAAAAAGCAAAACATTTTTAATATAAAATCGAGAATCAAAACACATTACTCAGTGCTAAAACTCCAAAAACATGTTGATACTGGAAAAGAAACTATCACACTGTATATTTTTGAGTTTGTGAAATATTGCAAAAATTCAAGAGCGTTCCAAATTTAACTAATTGTAAAAGCACGCATGTTTAAGCGATTTGAATTACACATACTTGTATCAAGGGTAAACAGACAGGATACTCATTTTTAAAACTTGGCAACGACATTTTTTATGAACATTTGAAAGAATAAAAATGACAAGATAAAATCATAATATTAATATGTGAAGACAGATATTGAAATAATAAGATTTCACCAGATTATTATTTTTATAACATGTTGAATTTCTCTACGATTTATAAAAATAAGAAAGAAAAAAACTGGTTCATTGAAATAAAATAGTAAATAAAATTGAGCAAAATAGTATGGCTATAGAAAGTTACACAATATATATATACACATATCATTACACTTTTTAAAGATTAAGCGAGTAATTAGTTTTAAAACATGATTAAATAGATATGAACAAAAAAATTAGTGTCGACAAAAAACGTTTAGTTAAAACAATGTAATTAACTGTGAGGTGGAAATATTCAAAACAAAGATGTTTTTTGTCCATCGATTTATAAATTCGAGGTCGAGAAGTCCCTAAAAACTGACATTAGAGGTCAAATGTCATGTTGCCTTGCTCTGATTGGTGCCTGCCTAACTTCAGCTGCTTTCAAGTGTTTGACTCATGTATTAGTTTGCATGTTTTGTGCATGACCACTAACTATTTTTATTATAGCTCGTGTCTTAGTTTATTAACGGTATTTATAAATTGTACTTTCATACTATGTTTGTCTTAATGTATTTTCATAATAATAATAATAGTACAAGTCACATCTTCACGTCCTTTTTAACTCATTCACCCCTAAAGACACATTTGAACTCTTCCTATTCAAAGGTTGGAATAACTCTTTATGAATTATCAGGGGTGAATGAGTTAAAACAATTGGTGTTTTATGCATAAAAGGCCTTTGTCTGGTTGTGTAACTTCTGTTAGTGTGATTTCGTATAAAATACTAGCCACAAACTCCGTTTAAATGTCACTTAATAAGGAATTTGATTTCTATTTAGTTGTAATAGCTTCAGAAATTTAAAAAAAAACAAATGTTGAGAGAATGCTGGGTAATAAGTCTATGATAATATGACATTGTTTTGTATAGAAGATTTAACTCCATTTTGAGAGCATCCCCGAAATTCCTTGGATTACGTATACAATCACTTGCATTCGCTGCACCCCTGGAATGTGTCATAAAAAATCTAAGGCACGCGCTGCTAGCTTTGTGATTGGCAGGGTTTCAAGTTTAAAAAAATGCCGCTCGCTAGGCTGTTACCTGTCCTTTGAAGATTACAGAGGAGCGACACCCAACTTCAAAGCCTGTTCATTTTACCTTTTGATCACTTATATCATTCATTACGTGGCGCATGCAGAACGTTAAATTTTGTCATGACATTTTTCAGGGGTTCAGAGAATGTAAGAGAGTCCAACCCTTGAAATGTCGAAGATAGCTTCACATAGGATTCAATTAACTCATTCACCCCTGCAATTTCATAATGAACTATTCCAACCTTTGAATTGGAAGAGTTCAAATGAGTCTTCAGGGGTGTATGAGTTAACACCTGGACATTTGTACATCTGTATATTATATACTGTATCAGTCCAAGCACATGTGTGTGTGCTGAAATCATTCCGTTACCCTTTAAGACCTTTGATTGATTATTTAAACATTCATAGGAAACAAAAATCAGAATTCTAAAAAATAAAATCACTGACATATTTTTCATATTTAAAATACAGGTTATGAAGAAATCTGGAGATCCCCCTTTAGCATCCAATTAAACTTTGTTGTAATTGTCGTCGATTTGCGTGTGTGAAATCTTTTTTGCCAAAATTAAAGTAAAACAACTTTTAATAATGATGGGTGGAAATAGCGTAGATGTCATAAAAAAATATATTTCCCCTAAAAGCAGAGACATGCACAATGAAGCATTACCTATGTCACAAATATATTGCTGAAAATCTTGTCTACCAAGACAAATCACTGATTACCAGGGGTACCTCACTTTTGTATTTCTGGGGTTTTACTTTTGACCCCACCACTTCCTTATACAATTAACAAAAAACTAAAGTTTCCCATAAGTGTCTTTCCAAAAGGAAGTCCTCCCTCTCCAGTTCTTACTGATCCCGCTGCAGTTCCTCTTCTTCTTATACTTTTTCTATTCCTCTTGTTGCTTCTTCACTTTTTCAGCTGCTGATACACCTTCACCTGATATGTCTCATGCATGTCATCCTCCAGTATTGCGTTCTCTCATCTTATTCTTCTGCTACCTGCCCTTGCTGTTTCACCAATTGATACGTCTTTCTCGTTGACCATCCACTTCTCAGTGATGCTCATCTTATCCTCAACCTGGCATATCTGTGTCTTTATGCTACACCTCTTACTTGTATTAGTTTGTCGATAGTGATGCTGCTTATCTTCTTCCTCTTTATATTCTTTACCATTCTGATTGACGCATCTGCTCCTTTTCCTGTTTATATTCTGTGGCTTGTCCGCCTGCTGCTAAAACACCCTCTTCCTCTTCTGTTACAACTATTTGATTGATGCTAGTGATCATATTCATCTTTATTTACTCTTTTTGTCCAAATGCTGCTCAAGACACTCTTCCTTCCCTCGTCTGTTACTACTCTGATTGCTGCGTCTCATTCCCTTCATGTTCCGATGTTTATCAAACTACTACTGAAGACTCTCCTCTTCCTCTGTTATTTCTCTGACTAGTACTGCTGCTTATAATTCTAACTTTTTTCTTCATTTTCTGCTTTAAGTCCAACTGCTGCTAAAGACTCTATTCCTCCTCTGTTGATTCTCTGACTGCTGCTAGTGATCCTGTCTTCCTCTTCCCTTTTTCTGATGTTTGTCCAAATGCTACTAAAGACTCTTTCCCTCCTCTGTGATTTCTCGGACTCTCTGATTCACTGTTTCTCTTAAAGCTTCCTCTTCATGTTTTGATGTTTGTTCAACTGCTGCTAAAGACTCGCTCCTTCATCTGTTACTGTTCTGACATCTGCTAGCAATCCTCTTAATCTTAATGTTTTTGCCATTCTCTTCATATTCCGTTTCTGCTGTTTGTCCAACTGCTGCTAAAGGATCTTTTTCATCCTCTGCTATTACTCTGACTGCTAGTGATCCTGTCCTCCTCTTCTCTCTTCTGCTGTTTGTCCAACTGCTGCTAAAGATTATTTTTCATCCTTGCTATTACTCTGACTGCTAGTGATCCTGTCTTCCTCTTCCCTCTTCTGCTGTTTGTCCAACTGCTGCTAAAGGTTCTTTTTCATCCTCTGCTATTACTCTGACTGCTAGTGATCCTGTCTTCCTCTTCTCTCTTCTGCTGTTTGTCCAACTGCTGCTTAAGATCCGTTTTCATCCTTGCTATTACTCTGACTGCTAGTGATCTCCTTCATGTTTTCTGTTTCTCAGTCTGCTGCTATTGGTCCTTTTCCTCTCCAATATTTGGTTTCTTTGCTGTATGGAGCAGCTGATCTTATTCTTGCTCCTTCTTCACTTCTCTTTTTCTTAGTTTCTCAACTCTTGCTACTGCCACTCCTTGTCTGCTGCTGTTCATGTTGTATAGCTAAGTTTTCTGCTCCAGAAAAATATTTGCTACTGTTCTACATGCTGTTGATGCCAATGCTCCAACTTCAGTTGCTACCATTAGCTTTTCCAATTTCGACAGTTTTACTGCCAAATCTCACTCAGAAGACATTTCTTACTGCAGAATCTTACTCAGAAGAAAGAAGGCTATTCCATTTGTCTACGTATCAACCAAACAAACAGGATTGTCATGACAGGAATGTCATGTATATGAAATGCTCAAAAGGACAGTGGGTTTATTAGTGTGGAAACTCACTCAAAAGAGGTGGACATTACTGCTATTGAACCTCACTCAAAAAGACCAGAACCTTTTTACTGTGAAATCAAAAGACATAAATCTTGTAACCATGGAATAACGCTCAGACGACAGGACACTCGTTTCTGTGGAATATATTACTCACAAGGTAGAAATCTTTTGTCGCTTTGGAATATTATTCCACAAATGAAAACTTTCTTACTCAGAAAAACAGGATACTTTGGAAGCTTACTCAAAAGACAGCCTAATTACTGATCCAGAAACTCAATAAGAAAGAGGAATCTTCTTTCTGAAGATGATAAGTAGTAAAAAAGAACTTTTGTTAAAAATTAGACGCTGAAACAAGATTTGGTGCAACCATATTTAACGAAAAATTCACCATATATAACCTATCTTTATTACAAAACCTTAAACGTCATAGTACACAGGTTTAAAGCTATTATAAATTATACAGTTAATTTTCTACAAATGACAAATTGCCAGAACAATTCTACAAAATACTACACAGCTGTCTTATGGGCATCAAATGAATAAGAAGTGATGAGTCAACATTTTTCAGCCCGGACGTACATTACAAACAAAATCATTGATATGTGCACTTCTAATAAACACTGACATATCTGAATTTAACAGAATGGTTCAAAATTGGAAAAGGGCTAAAATATAATTGCCACAAAAATATATAAGGTTACAGTATGTAGTTTATTTAAATAAATATTTAAAAAAAAAATTAGCTCACCAGGTTCATAAAGGACCATTTGAGCTTAGGCCATGGCATAGCAGCTGTCAACAACTTTTTGTTAAAAGACTACTTTTCCAGAATGACCACAGTTTTAGTACATGTACAATATGGAAAATCTCTGAGCAGCGAAAAAGATTCAATAGTGTGTAAATAAATGGAGTTGGAAAGGTTGAGCTGAATAGTTTAAATAAGGGTAATGTTTTAGAAGAATACACTTTGAGAATGTGCGATTGGATTTTAACCTAAAAAAGCATGATCAGAACAAAGAGGATTAATTAAGTGTTAATTGTTAAAAGGAAGCTCCCTTTGGGGAAGATGAGTGGGGTCCAAAAGGGAAAATAGGGTAAATATTCTAACAGGTACTCTTTAATTAATTTGGTATTATGAAACATCCATGCACTAAATATTATACAAAACATCCCTGAACTAAATGTTGTACAAAACATCCCTGCACTAAATGGTGTAAAAAAAATCCCTGAACTAAAAAGTGTACAAAACATCCCTGAACTAAAGATACTGTTTACTGGGAAATTTTGCTGCAGTTTAATTTTCGCCTTTTTTACCCTCCGTAACGAGGGCATGACATCATAATATATGTAGTAATTTTATGTGAAGGGCGAAATTTACACTGATCGAAAAAAAATTCGGTATACAGTCAATTATAAAGTGATGTGGCTTGAGTAAAGGAATATTCCGAACTCTTCATGCGGTTCTATCTTGTCAATTTCAGCTAATTTGTGTGTGTGTGGGTGGGGGTGATGGTGGTGGCTCTGAGTTGATTCGATATTCAATATAGCCATTCTGTTTTTTAAATGTCTGAGATGCTTTCAAATAATTAAAATTTATAAATTCCATGAGATTATATTAGCTTTACAAAATTTTACATGTGTGCATATCATTGCTCAAGCCAAGTATTCATATTATAATTGATTTGTTCATTTAGTTATCTGTTATGGTAATCATGGTCTGAAATTAGGATAAACATTTAAAAAGGGGGGTCCTTGCTCAGGTATAACAGGTGAGTGACACCGGCCTTCACATGCCTGTTATTTTCTTGTTGATTAACAACCAGATACTGAATTCAATTATATATAAAGGATCTCTGTCCCACTGCAGAAAAAACTACTAGAGAATTCCACTGTTGGTTTTCATTCATATAGTTACCTCCCCTTACTTTTGTTTGGCTATAACTGTAGTGGGCCAAGGCACTGATCAGGTACCCAGTGTGTTACAGCTACTATGTTGTGATCCGAGGTCCAGGGTTCAAATCCAGGTGTGGCTCAGTGTATTTTAACTCTCAAAACACTGTTGTTAATTTTGTTTCTTTTTCCGTTTATTTTATCTCTATTTCTATTTTGTAAAACTTCCGTAATGGTTTCTTTTTTTAAATGATTTATTAAAGATATTTTCATGCCAATAAAAAGGTTTCTAAATTATAGTTTAAGTTTTTGGCAGTGGTACAGGGATCCTAAAGATACATTGGATAGTGTAAGTATAGTCACAATGTATTAAAACACCATCAACTCATTCACCCTTGAAGACACATTTGAACTCTTCCAATTCAAAAATTGGAATAGTTCATTATGAAATTTCAGGGGTGAATAAGGTAACTACTTAGCCTTGTTTTGGTACATGTTGTGTGTTTAATTTCTTCAGCATCCAGTGACGTGGCAGACATCTGCAGACGGAGCGAAAAGGATCGGTCACATGATACTGAAGAAAACGGTTTTGGAAGGTACGGGAAAAGACGACTCTGGTGCGATCTTGGGTGAGTAGACAGGCCCCGGGGTAGGGAAATATTTGATCAGGGTGGGGCTCTCGATGGAGAACAAAATAATATTCCTTATACATTACTATATATAGACTTACCGCACTTGTACTCAGCCACTCATTATTCATCTGTTTACGGAAGGGTATCAACTTTCAGTTTCAGGAGCATTATGATAGATATTGATTTAGATAACATGATATTTAGTCAAAATAATTTTACAGGGGGGATCAGAATTGAAAAAGAAGTATGTAATTGTCATAGTCATTTTGAAGGATATTTTTTCAAGGAGGGTTCAGAATCAAAAGTCATTTTGAAGGATATTTTTTCAAGGAGGGTTCAGAATCAAAAAAGGTGTACGGGTATGTAATCGTAATAGTCATATTTAAAGAAGAAAATATTTACCTTAAAACAAGGTCTTTAACTTAGTAACAAAATGTGGATTTGGAAACATACAAAAAATCATTACTTTCATGTTTTGTAAACATTTCAAACATTTGTTTTAATATATAAATTTTTTCACAATAATTTTTTATCATTATTAGTTCTTATAACCTGCTTGCTGACAGTATCAACCAATCAGAGCAGTTCTATTTATTTTCCTCTTGAATTTTATGTACTTCGGGTGTTATAAGTAAAGCTTTCTTCGTTAAGAAGCATGGTTTTAATACAGTCTTGATTTTTGCATGAAAGCTTTTTTTTTCTTTTAAATTTTAATGCTTATTCAGAAGAATATCAGTTTAATATTAAAAAACAACAAACTAGTGTTTAGGAGTTTCAAAAACATTTGTATGTTAAAATTTATATTAAAATTTAGAATACTGCTTGATTCGTTCAAATTAGGTCAGTTTAACTCAAATTTAGTTCCTTCAATAGAATTTTATGTATGCTTGAATTGGCATTATGAACGAATATGGCTATTTCTTAAGAAGTTGAATAAGAACTCTGAATAAATGCTTGGTTGTGTACAAGGCCGCAGAAGTCTGTTCCAAAGAAAATAATAGATTATGATTCATTATTTACCATACTGTTCAAATCAGCTCTAGAATTCAATGGCTAGCTACAGGGTCGTCTAAATATTCACATGATGAAAATGCACATAATTTGATGATGTAATGCACATGATTTGATGATGTAGTGCACATCAGTAGTTGATCAATAGTACACAATTTCATTATATATATACTGCACAAAATTATGTTTAAGATGTCATATATTAGAAACATTGTAAATATTTGTTTGCATGTGTGATAATCTTTTTTACACTTTCCTACAAACATATTAACTGTTTAAGGTCAGTGTTGCTGTTTATTTTTGTTTTCTGCTTTTCGTAAATGTTTAAGCACAGACATCAATAATTCTAAAGCACTTAAGATTTTAGACAGCATTTGATTGGTCAATAAAAAAAAATTGCAATGGTATAACCATGATATACTGCCCAAAATATTTTCATTTGCATATAAAGCCTGTATGGCGATTGTTTATGAAATCAATGACCCCAGCTGACCCTGACATGTTATGAAATTGATTATTATTGACATCATAAACGTCAGTGTGACCCAAAAAGGTTATTATCTCTCGCTTTGAATATTCTTGAAGCCATCAACCCATGGCAGAGAGACAAGGATTTTGAAGAAAACGCATACAACATCAACAGTGTTGCTGCTTTGGGTGGTGTCACCTGATATATATGAACTGGAATGGGAATAATGTTAATACTATTGTATTATGAGATTTGCACTGGTATATCATGATTATATTGTTGCAAATATCTGTTTAACTGTAACTGTATCGCCGCAATTTTCAAAATACGGTAGGGTTATCCCCTAAATCAGACTACAAAATATCGGCTGAAATCAAATAATTCTGATTTTTATCAAATGCAAGTGAATTTATCATACTATAAATGTACATATTTTAGCGCATTCATAATTTAGCGTTTTTCACTCTTTAATTATTGCGCTAAAGTATGAATGCGTTAATTAAAGATTTTGTATATTGTATATTGCGATTTTAGCAAATTAATGAAATTAATGAAAAATTCCTACACTACGGTCTGACTCGACGTCAGACGTCAACAATATATATCATTGAAAACAGTTGTAGTGGAAATGAGTTAATTCTGCAACTTTTAGCCAGTTTTTAGTGTATTTTTATTTATGTTATTAAATCTAATTCTTTGTTTGAAAAGAAAAAAAACATCCTTAGTAAATCGTTTTCTTTTTGAATTTTGTAAATTAACTTCCTCGAGTTATATAAGCAGGAAATAAAATGTAATTATACTTTCTCTTATAAACTTTTTTTCCTTTTTTTTCTGGGTTATTCTAGAAAATGTAAACATAATCTTAGAAACTTTGGCATTCAACTATCAGTGCCTGCACTGTTAATTAATTGGAAAAACAACAAAAAAACTGTACAACCATAATGTAACAATACCATTAGCAGTTGTGTTTGAAAAGAATAGTGACCTTAAAACCACATGCATTGTACTGCTGAGAAAGTGTATACACTGTACTTATAAGTTCACCAATTTGTTGTTTTCCAATAATATTTCATTTTTTAATCTTATTTGCTCCAAAGTAAGCTGTTCTTTCCAGAATGCATTGAGTCTGTTAATTAGTTTCTATAATTGAATACAGCCTAAATTTAAGTTAGTTATGAGATCGGTAATCTTTTACCAGACAGATTGTAGTTACTGTAAAAGATCCATATTTGCCCAGTGTTAATTTCGCCTTTCACAGTTAACTACTATGTATATTATGTCGTTTAGTAATGTTTACTGTAATGGTAAATTTGCATTCATTACGAAGGCCGAAAAAGGCGAAAATTAAACTGCAGTGAAAATTCCCCTGTATACAGTAATACGTATATCGTATGATATGTGCATTTCTTCCGTTGGGTGTTAAATAATGACAAATCCAGGAGAGTTTCTTGGGTTTCAGGATACCCCCAAAGGCTGTCAATTTCTTTGAGAAAAAAAGATGATTATGCACATCCTTTTTGGGGGGAAATCTCCTTAACACATTTTTGCCCCTCTCTCCGAGATTTAAATAATTCTCTGTTTAATCCATGGTAATGTCACTATCGTAGCAATTTCTGCCCAAATTTTGTGTATGTGATCAAAGTTTTGTGTTTTGCAATATGATTATGCCATTTAATACTTCAAAACTGGTCCAGGACCATATTGGGATTTGAAATATAGTTTTTAAAACTTTGTATTTCTTTGTACTCAAATTATTGCTTTCTTAAAAATAGAAAAATAAATAGCTGTCCAGGGCAATGAAAATAATTGATGCATATATCATAGTATGTACATGTAGATTATTTACCATAATTAGCACCCAGGGTGCTTAAAAGATTGGCTCAAAAGGCTGTGTTTGTTTATTAGGATAATAGATAAATGTGAGTTATAATAGTTTGGCTGATCGAGGTTTTGGAAATCCAATGTTTCGTCGGCTTCACGGGAAGCCCAGCCATGATCATCTGACATAAATCCCTGCTTTAATTCATTCACCCCTACATATTTTAACTGGCCTTAACAGACTTTAATTTGGTAAGGTTCAAATGTGACTTTAGGTGTGAATGGATTCAAGTGTTATGAAGTCAATTGATTAAATAAAAGTTTCATGTTAATAAAATAATTCCTTGCCATGGTGGCCAATTGGTTAAGGCGTCTGACATTTTGCTATCACTAGCCCTCCACCGCTGGGTCACGGGTTCGAGGCCTGCTTGGGGCAATCACCAAGTACTGGCCGTAGGTCGGTGGTTTTTCTCCGGGAACTGCGGCTTTCCTCCACCAACAAAACCTGGTACGTCCTTTAAATGATCACAGCTGTAAATAGGACGTAAATCATAAACAAACCAAACCAAACCAAAATTTTGTCAGGTGGCATCAAATTTTTGTGTTTGTAGTGTAGACTGGCTTTGAAATCCAAGGTTTCTGCTTTTGATATTCTCTACCCCTGGTCATGCCATGACAAAATTGAAGGCTCTGTTTATGCGCCACCTTGTGGATGATACAAGGGGACACATTTGATTCTTTGATGTTGTTCATTAAAAGAATCGCGCAGCACTATAAGGGTAAAATTGACCAGCTTCGAAGTCAGGAGTCACACCTCTGTAATCTGCAAAACACATGTATCAGCCTATAGTGACTGGTCAGTCGTATGCACTTGAAACTTATAAAATAGCTACAAATGTAACTGTGTCACTTTCATTCTGTCATAATTAACATATTTCAGGGATGCAGAGAATATATGATGCATCAAAAGTGGAACTCTTGGATTTTAAAGGTGGTGGTAGTTGTGGTTTACCGTATTTGTTTTTATTGTGTGTGTAGACATAAGTACTGTGAAATCACTAATTTTTGTGGAGTTTTTAATTTTGTGGGTACTCACTCACAAATTTATAGGTCGACAAAGTAATTACATTATTTTCTCTGTATGAGTGGGTAATTGTGATTCAGGAATTCATCTACCAACGAAAAGTTTATTGTAGGGGGAAACCACAATTATTTTGGGGGAACCACAAAATTTTCGCTCAACAAAAATATTTGATTTCCCAGTAACAAAAGCATGAGATCAACAAAAGTACAATTATCATATGACATCGTCCTGATCAGAATAATGTCTGTTTTGTTTTTCCAGGTTTAAAGATAGTCGGTGGACAGGGAACTGAACAAGGGCAATTTGGTGCTTTCATTACTAAAGTCAAAAAGGGTAGCATAGCCGATACAGTGGGTCACCTACGCCCAGGTTAGCGCTGAGGCCATTTGTCGATGGGTCAAAATCTCCCCTTGATATCACCATCCTTTATCATTTTATATCTCTCTTTCTCTTTCTGTTCTTCTTACCAAACTATCAGATTTATTCCCTGTTTTGGTAAATATCGGGATTAATAGAAATATTCTGAAAGCCCGAATCCTAAAAAGCAGGTTCACAAAATCCAATTTGATATAATAACAGTATCTTAAATAAGGATCATTAAAAAATTGATGTATTTAAACCTAGGACACTGATTAACTAGCTATATGATACTCAAACATAAGGACTTCAAACAGCACGGTCGCGAAATCCAATTTAATATAATAACAGTATCTGAAACAAGTATCATTAAAATATCAATGTATTGAAAACCAGGATACTGATTAACTAGCGACCGTAAATTTGCGGGTATAGTGCGCACTCGGGTATAGTGTGCAGGAACGTTTTTGGGGTCAGATTTGAAGAAACAAAATTGAAAAAAATAAAAAAAAATGTTGAATAAATCCTGAAAATAACCGGTATCAAACTGAAAAAGAAGCATCAAAGGTAGCTTGGTGTTTACAACTCCGATTAATAAACGATTGATTTATTGGAGTGAACAATCCTAGGAACTTCCTCCGTACCGCTTGGAACGAGTGGATGGTGGACGAATCCTGCAGATTCCGATGCCAGAGAATCGCTGATCAACTTATGTTTCGACATCTCAGCGGTTGTCCCATAATTATGAAAATGTAGTGTTTCAATTATTGGCTCCGTTCCATGTTAGTTCTGGTTTTTTTTACCAAAGTGTGCATGTTTTTTCCCATGTTGATCTCGCGTCTAATACTACGTAAACACCTGATCGATAACCTCGTGAATTATTTCAATATTTCAAAATGAAGCATCATAAAAATAGTGTATTCTGCTTTTATCTTTTCCCCTTCGAGTAGATTTGAAGGGGATGTATTGAATGTCAACTCGCTTCTAGTATAAACATATTTTTTATAATCCCTTTACGGTCAAATCAGTCTGTAGTTCTAACAGTGCAGTAGGGCTTCTAACAGTGCAGTAGGGCTTCACGCCACGTGTTGAGGAGGGAAAACAACACAGTCCCTCGATCGCAACTGCAAATAATATTTCAAATAAATTGCAGTAGAGCTATTGTTAATCGGTAATCACTGATAGAATGTTAGCTAATTACTGCATTGTAATTTGTATTAACTGTGGTGTTGAGAAGTGTCAATAATTTTCGCTGAAGCATGGCGATCCTACCTAGCCTATTGTCCGGGATCAGATGGCGTCGGTGGTTATGCCCCTCTGGTCAACTTACCTGTAAAAATGTTACCTGTGCCCAGCTAGTGTTTGCGTATATGATACTAAAACATAAGGATGTTAAAGAGCACGAAAATCCAATTTAATATAATAACAGTATCTGAAACAAGGATCATTAAAAAATCGTAAAATCAAGGATACTGATTAACTTGCTATATGATAATAAAATATAAGGATTCTAAAAACCAGGATTTTCGAAACTTTATTGACATTAACAGACCATGGTTTTAAAAATCAGGGTTCTTAATACAAGAATCCAAAAGATAGGGTCCTTAAATTGAGTACCCCTTATTTGATAGTCCCAATTTGACAATAAACATAGGATTACTTTTGTCAAATAGGAATGAAGACTGGCTTTGAAATTGCCGTCTTTCTAAGATCATGGACCTTGAAAATCAACGACCTTTTTGTGTTAAAAATAGTAATAATATCTGAAATTATTTGTAGCTCTTTAAAAAGCGCAAATTGAACAAGTTTAACTTCAATGTTTCGACCTTTGCGGGGCTATATGGAAAAATTTGAAACAACCGGACTTTGACTAACATATATTGAACATTGAGATCTTATATATAAGACAGAATGTGATTCTTTTAATATAAGTGACAAAACACAGGCTATGAAGACATTTAATTTTAAATATAGATATTAGATTTCATCAATTAAATTTTCGAAGCCTGTACTCTTAAAATAACCAAGGAACATTTTAATGTTCTAGTACAGGTAAATGTTTCAATTCAATTTTTAACTTGTGAATTTCAGTCTTTTCATAACGACTGGGCCTTGATTATACTTTGAAACAGCGAGAAATTTTACCCCAAAAAGTTCAATTTAGGAAAAGAATAATAGTAGTCTTTTATCAGGGAAAATTCTTGACTTTGCCATAGTTCGACACTTTGAGAAGTTAGAATCTTCGAAGTTTGACTGTAAATGATTTTGAATAATTTTAGCAATATGCAGCTATAGCTTGGACCGTTCAAAAAGCTTCGTTAATAGGCCTTACGTGCCTTACAGTCTACAAAGCTACGAAAGCGAGGTGACCTTGAAAAAAGGTCAGGTCCAAAAATAAGCCTATGATTCCTAATACTAAAAGCAAAAATAAGCCTATGATTCCTAATACTAAAAGCAAAAATAAGCCTATGATTCCTAATACTAAAAGCAAAAATACGCCGCAGCATATTTTCGACATTTTAGGATAAATGACTTGGTTGATATGTGATTGGATTTTGGTTCCTGTCAACATCAAACCTATCTCCTCGTGTCTCCTCCTCTTTCTATCATTCTAAACTATATTTATGTCATTGTGCATATTTTAATTGCAACTTAAAAAAAAAATCCTGGAATTAAAGGAACTTTATTTGTGAACTTTGGCCTTTGACCTTTAACAGGTGATGAGGTGATCGAGTGGAATGGGCGTGGCCTTCAGAGGGCAACCTTTGAAGAGGTCAAGGACATAATTCTAGAATCAAAACAGGAACCACAAGTGGAACTTATTGTACATAGAAGTGTTAGGTGAGTGTTGTAATTTGATGAGTGTAAAGTTGGTGTCCATATTTATCCCGGTCAGTAAGTGAACAATTTCTACGTGAACCTTAATCACAGGAGCTTTAATGTGTTTAAAGATGACTTCCTGGGGATTTTCGCCTGACACAGCAGTGACTTAATTTCTCTAAATCGATATCTATTTCTTGGATGCATATAACCACTTATTTACCTCAGCAGCAGTCTATAATTGATACCTATCATAGAATATTATGTTATGTCTGCATGTGAAATACATTTTTAACTCATTTTGAATGTCGTGATGCAATGTATGTTTATTTTATATTCAATTTTAAATAATTTTGAAAATATCAGCAATTAAAACTATAAAATATGTTTTGGTTAATTTGCAAATGAAGCTTGTGGAAACTGAGTTAATAATAAATAGTTCCAGGGATAGAGCCAACGGCATTTCTTTCATTTAGGTGTGGTTGGTTCTGTTACTCCTTGGAATTAAACAAATAGAATCCTATTATGAGATATTCCCCTTTTTTCAGTACGGGAGAAATTCCACCTGGCGTGCAACCGGCAGTGGACCATTCTCATGGTCGTGATGGCCACAGTAATCATGACTATACCCACAACAGAGAACATAGGGACCACCGCGACCGTGACCATGATCATAGGGACAGAGGTAATGTATTCAGGTCGAGGTCGGTTAAATTATTGATCACCAAAGAAACAGATTTACTGGTGTAAATTATCTCTAGATCACAAGGTCAGTTGAACCATAGGTCACTTTGCGGACAGATGTAAGGTCCAGGTCAGTTAAACTGCTGGTCACTATAGGTATAACAAAAGTTAGGTCTATACTAAGTCCGGAAGTAAGGAAGCACAGTTTAAAATATTTTAGTTTATGAATTTACAAAGCCAAACAAAATCACTCAAGGGGGTTGGAGACTAATATAATCTTACATGGGTCTGTTCCGTGGACAGGGATATCTCAACCCGAGTGTAAGAATTTGGCTGGCCAGCCAAACTCTTATACGAGGGTTGAGGTATCCCTGTCCAAGGAACAGACCCATGTTTGATTATTTTTCTCACATACATACACATAAGCAAATTCCAGTCGGAATAACATCAATCTTATTCTTCCAGCAAACACCAAAGCCCTAGATTTGAGACGGATGATTC
>JAUMHH010027348.1:0-10466 GCA_032359455.1 Chlamys rubida
GTAAGCCTACTGAGGTACGCACAACAACAGGTACAGGTAAGCCTACTGAGGTACGCACAACAACAGGTACAGGTAAGCCTACTGAGGTACGCACAACAACAGGTACAGGTAAGCCTACTGAGGTACGCACAACAACAGGTATAGGTAAGCCTACTTTGGTACGCACGCAAATTATAGAAGTTAGATTTTAAACCTTAATTATTACTTACAAACCCTGCTGATCGCCACCCGAAAAGTCTACATATTCAGTTTCGTCCGTTCTGTTCACCCACTGTACGCATGATTCTTCATGAAATAGTTCCACACCATCATCTATCCATGTGAGGAAATCGTCACCTTTAAATAGACATATTATGATTTTTAATAGGACGAAAATCTACTGATGTCAACCAATAATACTTTCTCTGCTGAAACGTCGTTGCAATGTTGAAAACATTGTACATTACGTTAACATGCTGAGAGAGATTCATTAAGCGATTTTGTCATCTATCAATGAAAATCAATAAGGATTTACTTAATGTTAATGATTGCATTAGCACTGTGGATGAGGAAACTGCAAGACAACACTAATTTTAATTAAATGGAATTTAACGTATGCGTCACACTTGGATGAAATATTCGTATATTTGTTTATAAAATCGAATATGAACTAAAGTTAATAACAGCTTTAAGTGGTTTTATATTTGTGAATATTTTTTTTGTCATCATATTCAAACATGCATAGTTCCATGCTTGTACATCAAACCAAACAATTATTTCATATACGTGCAATAATGCAAAGTGGCAAAAAATAGGTTTAAGAACTGTGATTTTTAATTTTTAGATATTTTCTGTCTGGTATTTGTTGGGAAAAAACCCTCATGAGTCCCACCAACCAGAACAAATAAAATATGGATGTAGCATTAATGTGTTTATATCACGAGGAGCGTACCTGTCTGCATGTTTGTTGTTATGTAAGGTATTGTGGCGTTCGGCCAGTTCATGTAATACTGATACTTGGTTTTCGTGGCAGCACGCTTCCGCCTGTTTGACGGAATCTAGAAGGGAAAAAACCATAACACTGTAACCATGGCAACCAAAATAGGAATATGAAATTAGGTTCGTTTTGTATTCCAATAATACATTTTCTTGTTTCCTCTGTGCAAACCATAAAACATGATAATGTCATTATTATACAAACCATATCAGTTACTAATATAAATTGGATACATTACATCTCATACACGTTCGGGGATGTAGCTGCCAATACGCTGATACGCAGGTGAATCAAAGCCAGTTGGTAAAACTTTTTCGAACAGAAAAACACCCCACAAAAAACACTGCCTTCTGCACCCCCTGGACCCCTTACCAAGTCCCTATCCTGGACCCACTTCCAATTGAATCCAATCCGAACAATTGCTGGCTGCGCCCTAATGAGCAATGAGGATCCAGAAAACAAAAACTGTACCTGTTTCAGGCGTGAGTTCTTGTCGGGCATTTTGAGTTTCATTCCTTCTGTTAGTCGAACGGTTGGCTGTAACGAAGTAAACAACATATCGTATTTCAAATTAATTGTTTATGAAACAAACTGTTTAGTATACGTATATTATATACAGTGTGAACAAAACGTATTGCTTTTTGTAACCCCTAAATTTTATAAAGCACCAAACAATATGCATGGGCCATCTACCTAAATACTTTGGTAAGTTAATCAATAAGTTAACACATTACATCTCCAGCACACATGCATGCATACACACATAGGGAGATATTAGCCAGGTGACAAAGGACTAGTAGTTAGCGCCTGATAAGGCAGCTCCTGCAAATTCCTCTAATTGTATTGATTAATGTATATGCTAATTGTATTAATTGTATATCCATGTACTGTAAATCGCTTAAGAGTGGCTTATGCTAGCTAGATAGGGCACTATATCATATGCTGTATATTATGTATATTATATTATTTAATACTTGTGTGTACAATGTAGCTTACATTTTATGCAGTGGTATTTTCTTAATAATCTAATGGTTTCTCACAGTGGATTGACATTACAATTTCTATTCCTGGAGTTCTAAACAATATTTGAAATAATGAAAGCAATATGAAAAGACGTAAAGTGTATCACCTTGTAGTATGCACATTGCAGTAGCTCACTAAATAATACAGACACCGGGGTATCTTGAATTTTGGAACTTCCGTACCACTGTTAGAATTTCGACCTTGTTAAACTTTCACTATATGTTTTGAGCTCAGACTATTGTCTTACACAATAAGAAAATGAGTCTCTTTTATTTTAATATCATATGTTACGTTTTCTTTTGTTTGGTGGTGATGCCAAAATTTACAAAGGAAAACCATAAAGTTTCTTTAAGTGCTTTATCAAAGAATGATATACATGTACTATTGTGTCTGAAGGAACACATTAATTTCGAGCTTGTATCCGGGGATAGAGCCTGCGAAAGAGAAGGAGTAGATATCATCAATTTGTGAACGGAAACAGTGCTACCTTAGCAGCCCAAGAGCCAGCCCAGAAGAAAATCAAACTGAATATTATTCGTTCATCTTTATCAGCAGGTCAACGCTTATCCAAAAAGAACAAGGAATGATGTAAAAGGAATATTCATGAGAATCCTTCCAAAATTGCACACTGCACTGCTAGTAAAGAAGCTGGTTCATCACACGTAGCAAATGGTGGGTTTATACTCAGTATAGTGACAAAAGGGAGATGGGTGGTTGAATCAGCAAACAGACGCAAAACAAACGTGGAAAGCATAAATTAATGTGAAACCAAATAGTCAGATTCCATTTGCTGGTGATCGAATCGTCTGCGCGTTATGCAACGCATTCCGACCCCAACTTGACCCTGACTCTCCAAACGAGAGTATTGTTGCTGAGGGAATGCTCGCTCTTGCCAGTAGCCCTAATGCATTGCAGTAAAATGTAGAGAATGAACGGCTTGACAAGAAAGTTTTTTCTGGAAAACTGGACGAATTCAGTCTCTTAAAGTTCCCAAAGATGACCGATTCTGAGCTACGAGACAGCACAACAGGCATTTATTAGATAAAGCAGGCCTAGGCATAAACGGCAGAGCATTTGTCTGCAAGTGGTCAGTATGAACTGATGTGGCACAAGGTAAACCAGGGCTTATCAAAGTACAAATACAATCAAGATACACACATGCAAAATTGTACAATCTGTAGATAGAGTTTTCCACTGGTCTGATCCTTGTCGGTTGGTTGTATACATTTGATCACAATCCGATAGTGACAGCAATTGAACCGGAAGTGCTGTGACTAGGTCTGAATCTGTCAATTTTAAACAGTTTTTTGGTGTCCAGGTATGACCTACTTCACTGCCGGGTCATATGCCTTTAACTGATCAAACCCCTTATTTGAATGCTTGTATGTGTCCACTGTGATGAACCGGAACATAACTGGTGGGAACAACTGCGATAAAGACGCAAAATAATAGCTTTAATTATGTCGAAAAAAAAGTGAAAATATCTGTTTTTGGTCATTTGAACTAGGCACCAGTGCCCTACTTTTAAAATGTGGGTTACAAGAAGTATGTGAACAAATCGAATACATATAGATGTAAATACCACATCAATATGTCGAGAAGAAGAGCGCCAGATTTTGTTTTGTTATCACCTAAACAAAATACTATGCAGGGACCGATTAATCTGAAAACGAAACCCCATTCTATGATGCTTTCGACTTAATTTCTGCAAAAAGATAATGCTTATCGGTTATGGCCCACTGAAGCTTTCACCTTGAACTTTGTCAATTTATTTATAAGAATTTGAAAAGGTACAAAAGTATGAACGTAGAGCTAAATTTTGTTTAATTAAACGGTATTTTTTAAGAAATAAAGGCGATGACCCTAACATAAACTTTAACATAAATGACATGAATTTACATAGTAGTGAAGGTCGCAAAAAACAGGGACTTTAGTTTTGCAATAAGAATAAAACAAAGAAAACAAATTAAAAGGAGCCGCTCCGGAACAAGATCGACCTTTATACAATGTATACACTACATCAGTAGATAGAGGCCGGACAGGTGCCCGAATCGTACTTTCTTAATTATTCAACTCAAGTGCCTTTGCATATATCCTTAATATAATACAAATTGCAAGCATGATATGAGAAGGAACATAAAACTTAAACGTTAACACAAAGTATGCATCAATAAAAATATATATACATATAAACGCTTACACACAATACAGGTTACAGTATGGAAGGTCAAATACACCAGATCTATAACACAAATAACGAGTGTAGTTTGTTAAATATCATATACCTAAACAATAAAATCATGATTGATTGTAGGTTGACATGTAGTCTTAGCTTTAAAACAGATCGCAAATCTAATGTGAAGGAGGAATAACTTGAGCACAAATAACAGGTATACTGTTTAAAGGCGATTAATCTTGCACAAAATACATATTTAATATGTTAAGTAGCATACAATCTTAAAATTACTAATTTAAAGTATTCGTTAAATATCGATTCCGAGTTACCTTGTCATTGATATCCCCATTCTCTCCGGTATAGTCATGGCGGTCTGAAGACAGCTTCTGGATAGGTTTGAACTCTCCAATGTCGATCTTTTCACGAAAACAAAAATACACGACTAAAGTAAAGAACTCTTCTGGATGTACATGGATTCTTACATTTGAGTTTGTCTAGTTTGTTAGGTTATCGGGGTAGAACACTTTAGCATTACCCCCCATCGACCAGGCTACAGCTACACCAAACATCAGTAGGTTAAAAAGTCATATTTTCAGAATCAATTCTTTCCGAAATGTAGAAACATATTCTGGTATATATTTTATATATGTTTTATATAAATGGTCATTGAAAATCCAATGATACATATTTTTTCAGTTTAAGAAATTATAAAAATATCTTTAGAGATTTTTAATTTAAGATTTAATTTGTAGATTTGAAAGTTTTGTCCAAGTTTACATATTCGTAAGTTCCTCTTAGAACTCCCATTATGGAATTTATGTATTTTTTTCCGATATATGTTTATCAAATGAAAATTTATTTCTTATGATGACACCAATATCTTTTTGCAAGTTCACAAATTCCAAAACTTCTGCGACTTACTTTATTAAGCTTGTCAATCTAATGTCTTTTCTAACGATTTACTACCAAATATAAACAATCAACATTAGTTCAATGTGATCAATATCAAAATATTTTAATTGAATTATTTGAATTTTAGATGCAAAAAAGCAACCGTATCGTTTCCTTTTTACGTGGAATGAATCTTTTTTTTTATTAAACCGCACATATGTACATAACATGTATATCAGTCACTTAACAATATCGTAAAACATTGGTAGAAAGAATGTCCAAAACAAGTGACTGCTGTTAATGACGTTTATTAACTTGAAGTGGTTAATTTTTAAATTGTAGAAAACGAGCTCGAACTATATTATCAATTAAACAAAAACTTGAAAGAGATCATGTTAACCGTACTCTTTATACAAGGTTTTTTTTCAATTAAAAACTCGGTAAAGCTCATTTTCTATTTACTGTTTGAAGATTAACTACCTACAATGAGAAGAACATAATTGATAAGGGTCTTTCGTTGATAAAGTTCTACATAATTCAATCAAACAACTACATGAGCAACATTACGTCTACATAGCCCTGTTCAATCCGTTACAAAGGAGATTTTGTTCGTCACACCTACCACATGAGATCCATCAGAGTCTTCCACTATCTCTCTGACCAGTTTGTTGTACTCTGCGATTGTCAGTTCCTATAAAACCAAGAACAGACATTAGCCTAAATAATGCTGACCGTAATGTTGTTACAAATACTCTATGTATATTACCAAATACATGAAAAGGGAAGTATCTGACAAAATGTGGAAAATTCTATGTACTGTCTTGTTCGATATGTGATGAACTGTACGATGGCCGATATCTGCATGGCAAAAAAGGTTGTTACTAACTGATCAATTTGCACACCACTAACAATATGTTGGGCAAAAACTGTTATTAATATAAACAAATTGTCACCAACTGTTTTTGTCCATTACAAAAAACTGTTACTAAAAGGGAATTTGCCCAAACCATGTTTTCTGTCAATGACAAAAATACTGTAACCAATTTCCATTCCCTTTCCATTTTAGTAACAGTTGTTTGCCCCACATGTTGGTGGTGTACACATTTCCATTTTAAGTAACAGTTGATTGCCCCACATGTTAGTGGTGTACACATTTCTCTTTTAGTAACAGTTGTTTGCCCCACATGTTGGTGGTGTACACATTTTAGTAACAGTTGTTTGCCCCACATGTTGGTGGTGTACACATTTCTCTTTTAGTAACAGTTGTTTGCCCCACATGTTGGTGGTGTACACATTTCTCTTTTAGTTACAGGTTTTTTGCCAGGCTGATATCGGCCATCGTAGAACTGAGACCATTCCAGTTTAAAAATTCAAAGTTTAAGTTGAGAAATATCGTTAGACAGTAACTGAAACACACAATAAATCATTTGCATTGTTTTATTAGAGTGATCATTTGTTGTTCGAATAATAAAACAAAACAAAAAAATTAAATAAATAATGAATATAGATATAACAATTATATTATACAGTAACTGCCTTACTGCACACTTTTCACCTCGAGCACACGCAATGAGTAACAATTAGAATATATCACTTCTGTAAAATATAGTCAGAACAATCTCAATCCGAGGGTTACAAAACATTCCGCCGCAGGTGAATATTTCTCTATTATTATTACACAGGACTGATTGAAGATTTGGTGAACCCAGCTGCGCACTGCTCTATGATCAAGGGGTAATAAAATATGTAAAATAATAATAATGTTACGCTGACACAGAGAACCTTCTTTCATGGTCATTACTGATTAACAGGAATACGCTGGAGCGTGATAATGTATGATTTATAGCACATATCATATCAATGTGAGAAGTTTAAAGCATTCAGGAAAAAGGGGCTTGCTGCTAAGGCAGAACACACTTACCTGTTTTCGCTCTTCAGAGAGCTTGATGGGGGCTCCCATTTTCCATTGTTTTGCTAATCGACGTA
The DNA here is from genome assembly GCA_032359455.1 of Chlamys rubida. NCBI lineage: Eukaryota > Metazoa > Mollusca > Bivalvia > Pectinida > Pectinidae > Chlamys > Chlamys rubida. The sequence goes on from JAUMHH010027348.1 coordinate 7,053, forward strand.
TCAGACCTTCTTTGACAGCTGGGGCTGAAATGTCAATGTCGGAAAAAAACACTGGGTATAGAGGATATACAATGAGCTTTCATTTCATTATATTAATGAAACGAGACTAAAAGCGGGTCATTCTCGAGTAAATAAACAAAAATTCGGTTTATAAACCAACTTTTTTAGACTAATAAAACAGTAGTGTCACATAACTGTCGAGGCAGCATCAGATAAGCGTGTATTAGACCTTGCCTTTACATGTGTAAGTGCTGTCTACCTTAACCCTTTCAACCCTATGTAACTTGAGTAGACTCTACCATTCATTGATATGGATGAGTTGATTATGGTCTATAGTGGTGAAAAGGTTAACCTAATACAGACGTATTTCAACGTAAAAATCCATCACTGTCTTTATAACTGTTTTCCTTAATATTATGTTCTGTGTTTTGTTTTCAACACTTTCTCGTGTACTTATTCAGGCTATCACTGAAAAGGTACACGTGTTTTATTAACATAGCTTGTTAAGAACGATGAGAAGGACTATGTGTTAGTGCGTTAGTACTTGTTTCCCAGTCATCACAATCAAACGTCTTTTATAATTGTACATGTTTATTAACATGAATAAATATGGTTTGAACTAACTAATTGTTCCCACCTACTGTTGTTAACCGCCCGGTGTAATAATTGTTAATGTGTCGGGTCGTTGTGATTTTGTGAGAGGAGTGAACATCACGTTATTTTGATTAGATTAACCGACTCATCTTGTAGCAATTAATGATGATAAAATACTTGCAAATAATGAACACATAGTCTATGACATTTATTAAATTTAACTTAATTTCCTCTCTCTTATGTGGATGTCTTTCGTAAGCTCTGTTAACTCAATAACATAAGAAATAGACATACAATGAATTGTGTTTAGGACATTTATTGACCAAACTGGATAGACTTTGTCATCTGCAGAGAAGGAGAGGAAATTTAATTTTTAATTGAAACACTCTTTGCTTTGCAATTGTACACATGTAGAAAAAGCTAATCCTCTAAAAAAATGTTACAAAAATATTTGTTGATCTAACTTTATCATCATACTTTGATGTGTTTATACACATTTCTTCTAAAAATGACTTGATAGTTTCAAACGTTGGTTTTGGTGTTAATTCTTATTTTTTTTCTATTCATATTTTCATTTTCAAAGCGTTCTTTTCTTCGTTTCTAACGGTCTAAATTGGATCAGCCCCCGGTGTTTGTTGTACGTTAATATAACAACGACTTTTACACTATGACAAGTAATGTTCTGAGATGTAAAAGGTGGTTCAATTATAGATTAGTATATATTAATTGAAACAATTTTCTCCAAAAACACATCCAAAGCCCGAGTAGAGTACTAGATCCTTACAAAACATGTAGTATAACATTGTTAAGTATATTTACACCATAAAAGTAATAAGATGTCTCCAGACTGGAGGCCGTACCCGGCCAGGTAAGCTAATTAAACTGTCCTTTGTCCGAGCGTGAAAGCAGGGACCGCCTAGGTAAGGGCTGTTAATCTTGCGTTATAAAATTATTTTAAATGTGTATGGTACATGTATATGATGGCCATAGTAAATACATGAGCTAATCTGATTAAATGATTCTAACGAATAACACATGTCGATTTCAAAGGACAAGTTTTGCAAATAGCTTTGACACAAGTTTTGACACAAGTTTCAAAGAGTTAATGAAATAAACAATTTATACAAAATAGTTCCGGCACAAATTAAAATGTTATTCATTAGAAAAAACTCGATCAAAATGCAAAGGTGAGTAGTTTAAAATACGTCAATAATGCATATAATAAGGGATTGAATTAAAGTTCAGATTTAGCACGTTTACAATAAAATTCTTTAGGATACAAAGGTATTAAACCCAGTCACCTAATGGTCTTGATGAACTAATGAACGTTCATTTTGGATCCATCTAAATCATTTTTCTCTATATCGTAATTGGTATGAACGCAGTGATAAACCAAAGCTTTCAATCGTTATGAAACATACCTATATACACTAAATGAATAACAAGCAACATTGTTCAGGTCAGAAATGTCAGGAACTGAGATGACAAATACACACTGAAGCGTATTCCTAGCATCAACAAACATAGAGGACACGACACCCATTGTGCAAGAAGTGTATACATTTCTTACGGTGGGATGTGCTATGGTGTCTTAGTGTGTTTAAATTAAACGAAAACACCCCATTGTCATAGACAAACTGTGGACTCTCATTTAATACAAAACAACAATAAGGACCGAGCAGGCACACAACCAAAGTAAACACATTATGAAACCCCACAAAAAAAAACCGAAGACAAAATCTGGATGATTATATACATCGTACATAGGTTTTAATTTAGGATTTTACAATCATTTGACAGTCAGCTCTGAAAAAAAAAAAGATAAAATATAAACATATTTTAAAAGTTTTGTTTTTTTCTTTAAAACTGTATTTTTGCGTTTGGTTTTGCCAATGTTCCTCTAATTTATATTCAAATTGTTTAACTTTGCTTGAATTCATAAGAGTAGACATAAGATTGATCAATTAATTAACAGTTCTCTGTGTAAACGAAAATTTTCAAAGATTTGATCTTGAATGTGATTTGTAGATTTGAAAGTTTGTCCAAGTTTATATATTCTTCTTAGAACTCCCATTATCGAATTTATGTATTTACTTTTTCCGATATATGTTTATCAAATGAAAATTTATTTTATATGACGACACCAATATCTTTTTTCAAGTTCACAGATTCAAAAGCTTCTGCGACTTACTTTATTTGATTAACATTGGAGTGTCCCACGAGCATTACTTTTACATTTGTCTGGATGAAAACGGAGATGCCAAGTTTCTGCCCACTTTTGAAGAGAACTTAAAGTCTAATTGATTTTAGTTCTAGTCATTTCATGTTTTATTTGGTGAAAGAGTTGAAGTATTTATTTATAAAATGAGCGTTACACCCACGTGACATAAGCTGATAGTGGATCTCCATACAACAAACACAATAGCATTATCGGTTCAAGCCCACCAAGTTTCCGTTCGCACAAAACGTTTCCCTTAAAATCTTGAAATAGTGTGGTTTGCAATTGCTTTAAGAAACAATAAACAATTCTTTCATCATGGAAATCACTCAGAAAGCAGAACAGAAAATCGGACCATGTCGCCTACGATTATCTTACGTTCATCCGTATATTGTTATGTTTGGTTTGGTTTAGTATTGTTTACCGTCCTACCAACAGCTATGGTCATTTAAGGACGGCCTTCCCTGTGTGCAAGACGCATGCGTGTAGTGTATGCGTGTGTGTTTTGGGAGGCTGCGATAATTTCGTGTTTGTCTCCTTGTGATAGTGCGGAACTGATGCCGACGTTATAGTGCTACCTCACTGAAACATACTGCCGAAGA
>JAUMHH010027359.1:0-10466 GCA_032359455.1 Chlamys rubida
CTCAAGTCTAAGATTTCCCATAGACAATACATTGCTTGAGATTTTCTTTAACTTTGAGATGTTTTATACAAGTGGGCCCAGGCTTAAGTTTCCCATATATTCCTTAACCTAGTATTATTGAGTGCAGGAAAATTGCTTTCTGAAGGAAATTATCTTAAGTTAGGGAATGTTGGAGAAACAAGAGTCAGTATGCTAACGAAACAGTACTGCTTTAAATGGAAGAAGGAGAATTAGGGGGATCTCCAATCATTTGGGATGAGGACTTTAAAAAATGTAAAAATTGTTGGACAGAATTTGACCTTGGAATTCTATTTTGTAGTGCAAATGCGTCTGTCGTAAGTCGAGATCAGAGCTGTGACACGTGTACGGAGACCGACTCAGTCCTGAGTTCACGACGAGGTAGGTGGCGCCACCGTAGATGTTGTGTGCCAGTATTCGGGCTGTATCTATGTATGCTTGTGCTTCAGTCTGCTTGTTGTTTGCTCTGTGAGGAATGACTTTAACTTGTGTGTGCTTTTGGTTACACTTCAGAAACGCTTATGCCTAACTTGTGACCTCAAACTTTGCTTGACATGTAGTATTCAAATTTAAAAAGTTGCCAGGGAAACAATGTTATTACCAAAAACATTCTATACAAATAAACAGTACAATTTGGACTTAATTTTAAGCTTCGGAATGCATTGCAGCTGTAATCAAGATAAAGCAAATTTATTTCCTAATTTTGAAGGAATTTATTTGAAGAATTTGAATGATCAGGGAATTATATTTGAAGAACTTGTGTGGTATTAAGTTGAATTTTCTATAGTGAAACAATTTACATTTCTGTATAAAGTTATAAATATCACAGTCTGTTTTCATAGTTTAACATCAATGAACTTTACTTCATGGTGTTTATATTAGGTGTGTAGTTGTGCATTTTTCTAAATCATTTGTAGTCCACATTAGCTATCATTATTTTTTTAAACAATTGTAAGGAAACTTTTAGTGAGCAGTTGCTACATTTTGCAAGACTTACTGTAATGTTCTGTGAGTGGTTTCGTCATTAAAAGCTTCAACGCTGTACTTGATTTTGTTCGCAAGATTTTGCAACCTTCATCATGCCTTAGTTGGTATAGCAGAGCAGCACTGAAAAGACTTAATTGTCTTTCAGGTCCTTGAAAGGCTTGAATGTGTTTTGAATGCCAGTAAATTAGATTAAAGTATGTTCAAGGTCCTTGAGGTGCTTATCACTGAAGCATATTTGTCAGTTTGTTGTTCTCAAGTAGCCCTTGGAGATAAATGTTTTAACATCAGTGCAACTGCATAACACACTGTTTGGGCTCAGATTAAGCTTTTGTTGTGCTGGAGTAGAACAGTTAGACATTTTGTGCCAGGTTTTCATACTATTTTAGCAAGTTTTCCTGTTTTTTCGAGTTTGAAGTTATGTTACCTAATATCAATAGCCATAGCTTTGCTGTTAGTTTATTTCTAAGTGTCAGCATTTTGTTTGGTCTTGACCTTTGTAGAGTTCAGATTGACACTGACACAGGTCCTTGATATTGTAACTAACCCTGTGCAGTGGACAACATACTGCTGATTTTGTCAAATATGATTGCTTCAAATTACAGCAATATTTGATACAATCTGTATGCTTATATGTGATGGTTTGAGTGGAATTTAACACAAGATATTAAGGCACAGGTGATTTTGATCAAAACTATGCTTGAGTGTGATGGTTTGACAGGAATTTAAGCATTAGATATTAAACCTCATTTGATTTTGATTTAAATCTAAATGCGTAAGTGTTTGATGCCTATACAGAAATTAAATGTCTACTAAAAGCCACATTAATATCCATTATGTAAATGCCATGTCAATGTATAGCTGTGTAAAAGGGCACCACGTCGAGTACATTCTAGAATATAGAGATCTGTGTAAGCAGTTCCTTATAGAACAAAAACTATTCCTGTTGCTGCTCTTTGGAAATTAAGCAAGTCTAGGTATAACTATATGCTGCGAGATAATTGTAAATGGCGGCTGATGCTGCTGTCTTGTTTAATTACCAGGAGACGAAGTGGAGAATTCCTCGCCCAGGTTAACACATGTACATGTCTAGATCAGTGTTAGGGTTGTCTGCCTTGTAATTACAGGCTATTTCGGTGTTACATTAAGTTGTCCAATGTCAGCAGACACAGAGATGCTGAGGTCTGTCGTACTCTGTGCTGATTGCTGTACTCCAGAGGGTGTTGCTGCCAATGACATCTGTCTATGTATACTAAAACACACCAGTGGTGTTAATGATGGGTCCTGTTCTGTGTGCATGACACTGATTTCAACCACTTCGCTACACTTGGATACGTTCCTGGGTACCTGACCCTAACATTCACCTCATTTCTAATTTAACGTACTATACATAATTACCTGGGTACATGACACTAACATTCACCTCATTTCTATACAAGGGTACTTACGTATACCTGGGTACATAACCCTAACATTGACCTCATTTCTACACTAGGGTACTTTCCTAGGTACCTGATACTGAGTACATACCAGAAGTTGGTATGAATTAGTAGGTTACTGTGACCATCTTCTTTACCTATTTAGGATAACAAAGGAAATGATTTCCTGGACTGCTGGAGCCCATATTTGGTATCATTTGATTTAATAATTAATCACAACTGAAATATGCCTGTCCATCTTTGTATTGCAGAATGAGACTTTTAAATAAACCAAAAACGATCACAAGATACTTATATTTAGACAACTGAAACCATATATTGTCCCTGGAATGGTCTATATTTTCTATAGTATTTTGTCTCTGATCGTGAATTCTCTATGTTATAACATAATTGTTTTTTAAACAGACTGCATGTTTTATTGAACACAGCTGTCATCTTCAATTCTCATACATGATATAAAATAACAGTTTTCCGTATGGTAATCTCCTACAGCACCAGCTCATGTGGAAATCTGAAAACCAAGTTAGCATGGAACGACAAATTCATTCCTGCTCAGCAGTGCACAAATGTCAGCAGAGTACAACAGTATTGTTGTGAAGCAAGTACTTTAGAATTGGGCTAGAAGTGTGAACTGTAGCCCAGCAGGAGAGGGGCGTTGTTATGTAACAGTTGTATAGACCAGTGGTATAGCACTCGACTCACCCTGTTTACAAAGCTATTCCACAGCTCTTACCCGGGCAACGATGTGTCCTTCTCATCGCTAAAACAGATATTAATGTTTAAAATTTCATTTGGTTTGGGTAAAGGTTTCATGTATATAGAATGCACAGGGACAGCAAAAGGTATAGGTTTATCATTTATAGTGTAATGAGAATGAAGATAAAATATAAGAAGCTATATATAGATCATACAGGTTGACAAAAGAAATTCTTTATGCAAATTTATTAATGATGTAAGCACAATCTGCAGCTGCCAAAGGCTCCAATTGTTGCTGAGAGTAACGAGGAAAACTTTCATTTTTTGTGGGAAAATGTTTCATTTACATGATTGTTTTTTAGAAAGGTAAATGTTCACAGGATGCTTTATGGGAAAATGTGACAATGTTCCATTTACAAAATGTTTTGTGGGGAAAACATTTCATTCACAGGGTGTTTTGTGAGGGAATACTCCCAGTGATAAGGCTTTGCAAATGAATATTGATAATTTTGCGTGATATTTCATATACAGTTTTGTATATATGATACATCTCAATGTATTATTCAGGTGCCTGAATATGGGCTAGATGGATCGGGGTATGTGTGTATTATACAGAGGATAATAACAGGGCTACGGTATTGATCTGAGGGAAGCTAGTAGACGGTCGAACCCTCACCTTCCACCTGTCGACAGTCACGGGGACTGTCTGTCAATAACATACAAGACCTCTGTGTGTAATTGTCTGTCCTCCAGCCGAGGATTCCTATAACGTATCGTCTATGTTGGACATGTACACAACACTCCATAGATTTTGTCTGGCTAGCTCTCTCCTACGTATACCGTAAAAACCAGTGTAAATGTCTCATTGATAATGACAGATATTCCAGAGGTTAAAACACAGCAAAAACCTGCACAGAGAAGAACTATTTAGTATCATTTGTCTGATTTAGAGATAAGTTGGATGTATCGTTCTTTGGCTTAATTGGAAATGACAGATATTTCTGAGGTTAAAACACAGAAAAGACCTGCAGAGCAGGAAGAAAAAGGACTATTTGGTTACCATTTGTTTGATTTACTAGATATTTTTGGGGAGAAATGCTATCATTCTTAGGGTTTATGAATATTAGGGATAATTTAAGCAGTAAAAAAACAGTAACCTGGGATCATATTGATATGTAGGGAAAGGTTTATACACCACAAATCATAGGAAGACGAGCAGATATGTTTGTGTCACTTGTTAGCTAGGCTATTACTCTTTACTACAATTTTGTATTGGCCCTGATGACCTTTTTTGTGTTGATGGGCCTTTTAGAATCCAATAACTAACTTTGCTACAATAATATAGATTTAAATTAACCAATTATATCACTCAACATTTATACACACAGATGTCTCCAAAGCACTTTCTTTAAAAAAAAAATCTGCTTTTTTTAAAGATTTGTTGACTTAGCCACAATAGAATGGTTTCTGGTAGTGGATTTTGTTCTGTGTAAAAGTACAACTACACAATCGTAATGCAGCAATCCATTCCCAACAAGGAGAGGTTTTCCTTGCGACTGTGTGTGTGTCATACCTGTGTCAGTGTTGTCGGGGAGAGAGTAGACCTGAGCAGGTACTCGGTGACCGGGTTTATTATCGCATTCACTCAACTGTGATATTGCGCAAATAAAGTGGCATTTTTTCACAGATCAACGACTGTGAAATTTGAACGGTAAATATGCATTGTAATTATCTTGTCAACTTCAAACAGTAGCTGCTGTTAGCTGGAGGATACTTAAATGTATCAAGTTATTTTTTTACCGTGAAAAAAATCTACATACCCTGTGTTAAAAAAGTGTACGTGACATTTGAAGTATGTTAAATAATATATTCTGGTTTCGTTGAATTTGATTAAGAAATACACAGAAATGTGAAGGTAAATGTTGTTGTCTGTCTTTCAACAGGTGTAGAATATTTAATGCTGGATAAACGGGAGCTATTCAGAGTATTATTTCCTTTAAATGCAATAATTGAAGTGGAGAAAAAAAATTAAATCACACTACAAAAGGTCTCGCTTAAAGCAACACAAAATGCTAAGCATTATTGAGACGATTGTTTAGATCAACTATTATGGTATACACACCTGTTTATTTGTATACAAACTAAAAGTAATTTGGTCCAGATATTTTTCAATTAAAAACATGAAGTACATGTAGTTCATTGTAGTCTGAATACACTTTTTCAATTTTGTTTGTAGTTGTTAGTATAATATGTGGAACGTCCTTATTGAAAATCTTCACATAATTTCACACCCAGGTTCTACTGTCGGTGGGTTTGTTTCTGTACACATACAGGTACCTTTGAACATTTGTGTGACTTGGAGAACTATATTCGTATCACTCTGTAAGGCTAATACATTAACATATAGATATCATCAATGTGTTGTATTGACATCCGTTATAGTCAAAAGGCCTGGGTATAAACAGTTCCGTGATCGGAACCTTTCCTTTATGCCGTGACCAATATATCTATATCATTAAGTGAAACACAATCAAATCTATTACAGGTAGACGAAAACCGACACCTTCCCTTTCTGTTCATATTAATAGGTTAGGTATTTTATATTTCCTAGTCAAAACAGTATCCTTTGTGTTTGACAATATTGCTTGCATGATATTAAGCTTTCATGACCATGTGGGCCAGAGTCACTTTCATTGCATTGATTGCGAGACACTTTCCATTTACCTTTAATGATTGCTGTAGATTGAGGTGTGGCATTCATTTGAAATCATAGAGCTGTATATATGTTTTATTTCAATTTCTGTGGTGTCGAACCCACAGACTATATAACGAAATCAGATTACTGTTTATAAGTAGGCCAGTGGCACCTAGCTTAGGGTAATATATCTGGCCTTAGGATTATATATACTACACTGACCGATGAGAGGATTATCATTAGTGAGTGGACCGAGGGACAGGTGACATTGTGTGTTGGTCATTGATGTGGTCAAGGATGTAGAGATAACTGGCTGGACATGGCTTGGTTTATCCTTGCTCGTGTCAGAAACACAGCCCAAAGATCTAATACAGGTAAATCTTACTATGTAAGGGCAGGTATACAAGTGCTTGATTCTCAGTGTCTGGGTTTTTGGACGATTTAATTTTCCCCAAATGTAGTGTTATGATTGATTTCAATGAAACTTTTGTACACTTTATCAGTATGCAAGATAGCTTTTAGCTAAAGGATTTATTCAGTATCATTAATACGCCACTAGTACTCTACTACTTCAATGCAGGATTCAAACTAACAGATATCGACTAAAATGTAGTAAAATGCATGTTAATTTTAATTACTAGTTAAAAAAAATCCTCACTGGCAACTTTCTGTAAGTAGATTTTCTGACTTTCTGAAAATATCTAGTATTTCTATTCACCAAAATGTCAAGAGAGGTATCATTACAGTCCTATATATTTGAGTTGTACATCATTGAGTGTTTGCCTTTCCTAGCAACTGTTCTCAGCCTAATTTGTTGATGGTCATTCATAAATTTGATGAAAAGGTAATTTTTTTTTTTCGATCGAGTTTATGATTAATTTAGCAAGTGAAATGTTTGATCACTTGCAAAATGTTCGAAGTGGTTGAAGTATTTTTGACCCCTGGAGCAGATGACAAGTTTCCGTTCTGTCCATCAGTTCAAGTATCACTTTGTCTGTGGCATATCTTGTGTACTCTGAAGTTGCCATATTTTGTATTTGTGTACTTGTGATGGAGAGGTGTCACATACTGAGTTTTTGTTTCGTACACGTGCCTCACTATATACAGTGGTTTACTAGGGTGTATATTTCACACTATTTTCGGGCAGTGTAAATAGCGAATGTAAAACCTCTCTAAAATGTAAATGAGAAAGACTTTTTAACTGCAACTATTTCATTGGTAGAGTGCCTGAAGTGCAACAAACACAAGTATGAACATAATGGGAATAGATAGGAAACACTAGATTGATGTTAAAACAATATTTAAGAGGAAAAACTAAAAATATATGGTGGTGTATGTATAAAAATATGTCTGTATCAGTAACAGCCTTATCACAGTATGTTCCCCTGGGGGAGGGAAATTTCCAGCCCATTAGGAACGGTTACATGTGATCTGATGTAGAAACCAGAGGCTGTTTTGAAATGTTTCAACATGATCTCACACCTACACTTAGCTAGGAGTTCAGTCTCAGTTTAACAGACAGCCCAGTATTATATATATTACATCAGAATGGAGCTGGAAATGGAGAATGTTTTTTTTTAAGTTGTTTAAATCTCTTTTCGTGTATTATTGGTAGGAGTTACTCAGAACTTCAACATCTGGGCCTGTTTGCTGAAGCTCTGCTACGTGGAGGAGATTTTTTAGGCTTACAGATAGCTCTGTATTACTTGTCGGAAGATCTTTTTTGGATCTATGTACCAGTGAATTTAACTTCTGAACTTTCTTTTTAATAAATTTGATAAAAGATTTACATTAACTGCTAAATTTGGCTTTGAATATGTTGGTTTCAAGGCCAGGTCAAGTAGCCAAAGTGACGGATTTGTACATGTAGCTGAATTCAGGAAAAAGAAGGAATTTTTAGTGTAAGAAAACAAATATTAAACATCATCTGATCCCTTTTAGGTTTTCCCTACAAAATTCAGTCATCATTTCACATAGATTTGTTGTGCTCTGCACACAGATTTGATACCTTGCATTTCACGGCACAGGGGTGATTCATGCATACACCTATCATTGTGAATTGCACCGTCCAAAACATAATGGGTTTTAGAGTAGTGCCAGCCCTGTAGGCAAAGATGTTTGTGTAACATAAGTTGTTTCTGATAGCTTTAGCCAATATATAATCAGTCCTAAAGTACAACATACTCTTGGCTTCCTGTTCATAACAGCACGCTTCAAAAATTATGATAGAATTCTCCAAAAATAGATAACTGCATTTGCTGATGGTGGCTAGAAGGAAAAAAAACTGGAACAAGTAAAATTTAGTTTAAACAGATATATCCAGGTTGAACCTTTGAGTGTTATCCAATTGCTTTGACAAAGAAATAATTGATTCTGAAGTACAAGCTACATTTGTTTGCAAAAAAAACCTTGTCAGAAAAAATAAGATACATGTATTATACAAGAAAATGTGACATGTCCTGTTTAAGATAATAGGTATCTAACTGCCCTAACCACAAAATAATAGGTTCTAAAGTACATGGGACAGGTACAATCGTTCCAAGCACGGGTGGTTTTACAAAAGATTTCGGCACAGAGGAAGGGAGTTATGTAGATCATAGGCCCAAACTTTCTCCTCACAGGAATTTTAAATGCATGTTTCATTGATTTTCTCAAGAATATACAGATTTCAAATCAAATGAATTTATTAAAAGAAAGAATAATCAGTTGTTTGTGGGAGAAAGCTTATTACATTTTCTTCATTTCAGTTAAAAAAAAATACTTTTGTAATTACATAGTGATTTTGATGGCAAAAAATAAGTCCATCACAAATAAACATTCATGCATAAAATAGCCTACATCTGTGATGCAATTTTAGTAACCTAATTTATACTGTGATCAAGCCTGCCTTATTTCTGTATACTGAGTTATGAATAAACAAGAAACAAATACACATATATGTATCTAGGAACCTCAGATTTAACGTTAACCCATTCACCCCTAAAGTCACATTTGAATCTAATCAAATCAAAGACTGGGCAAGTATAGTTTAAACATGTAGGGGTGAATGAGTCAACTACAGTGTATATTGATGGAGGTTTCTCCATCACAGAGATTGGTATTTATTCTGCTGCTATTGATATCAGGATAAATACATTTCTAGCTGACTTGTCTGTAGGAAAGTGAAAAAAAATCATCATTTTACACCGCTGCACATTTTAAAGTCCCCATTGTGTCTCTTGTTCACTTATAAATGACATTTCAAATGCAGAGTAATGTGTAGAGTTTCATTATTTTAAAATAATTGTTCCATAAAATTGTCTGTTTAAATTTCGAAAAGACTACCAAAATGGAAACTGCATTGATCAGTTCCCGGAGAAATGTTGAATAAATGCCACTTGTGTGATAAATTGTGGTCCCGAGTTTAGCATAAGTTGTTCCTAACGGTATTGTCCAGGTCTGTAATGGGATTGGTTTGTGGAGTATTGGCAGTCACAGACAGGATTTTACCCCGAGGCCGATTCTGTTACAGGGTTTACGTATGTGTCCGTCTCCTTGCACTGCCATTGCCGGCTCTAACAGGAGCCATATGCCACAGAAAATGGAGATAATCAGGTTTGGAGCAGTAAAAGTTTGACTTGTTTCATAATATCTGCTCCACTGATTACACGTATAGGTAATACAAAGCATAATTCCCACCTACCTTATCCCCCAGACTGGGTAATGGACCTGCTGATATGAAAGGGAGGATGAGTCAAGTGTGGAAGATAAGGGGGTGCGAGATATGGATGAGATATACCTACCACCAACTGCTAGTGAATATTGGATGGAGATGAAGATAGGTGGAGGAGATACTCGCATGCCTTGGTGTTTTGGGAATTCTTGTTGTTTTAATATGCTGGTCAGGTCGAGCAGCATTTATGGCACTTACATATATGTATCATGAGAGAAGGGTGGAAAATTGGCACAGAACACTTCCATGGTTTAGTATGTACATGTAAATGATGCCAAATTGATAGGGCAGGAAGTAGTTCATGGCAAGAGAAATACATGCAAAAGCATTAATCTTGAAAAACTACCAAACTTGTCCAACATTAGGTAAAATTGTCAATTTCAACATTTTTTGAAGTATTCCAGACCTGAAAAACAAAAGAGAAAAAGGCTGAAATCAAGGCTGGAGTTGATTCTTGTTCAAAATTGGATATTGGTCATATGGGTGTGAAGGACTAGTACAGATTACATGAGTATAGCATAGGAGAGGCAACTGGCAGATAAAACTTTCCCTTTACAGAACAACTGTTCAAAGCTTTGTGTTGTAATTTAATGTGTGTTAGCAAATCCCTCAAAGCGTTTTTCATGTAGCTAGTGTGTTTTAGATCGAATCTTCAAAGCTCAATGTGTAAGATGAGTTGTGAAGCTGACAAATCTATGCATACAGTACACTTAACCCTTTCACCCCTATGCAATTTAGTAGACTCTACCAATGCATTGATCTAGATGAGTCCATTATGGTCTACAGTGGTGAAAGGGTTAAAGATATCATGGTTTTGTACCTGAACATGATGCTCCATACACAGCAGAAACTTGGATTATAAGTTTGGCTATTAAAGAACCACTTGACTTAAAAGATCCATTTTTTTATGTTCAAGTTTTAC
>JAUMHH010027370.1:0-10466 GCA_032359455.1 Chlamys rubida
GACTCTTTTCTCTTAGAAATTATTGCACTGCAGTATCAGCCAATCAAAAGCGACGTTACAAACGGCGACGTCATTTTGTTACGTTATGGGCTGATAACATAAAGTTTTAAGCCAATGAAAATGCTTGTTACAAGCAAGATTAAATTATAAACTAATATTGCTATTGAGATTACAAGTAAAAAATGACAACCAACGCCCATGTAGTCCACTTGATAATGAAAAAACATTTGATTGTTATTTTTGTTTTCAATAATTCTACATAATCTCTATTGCACTTTAGTTGGTCTTCCTATACTTATTTTTCCCTCAGATGATATATTCAATACATTCAAATGAAGGATTTCGTTATGTTCTCGATCATTAAGAGGGTATATACATTTTACTCAATTTAGATTATTGCATAATTATTTGCATGTTAATAACGTTATATCTACCATTGTGAAAACAAACACATTTGCTCTTGTTTGGTGTTTTGGTAATTTTTCTTGTAGAATGGCTGGACTTTTTATTACCAAGGTTCTTAGTTGTTGATTTTGTTCACAAGTACTTGAATGTTGCTTAATCGAAATACAAGAAAGGAATGTTCCACTTGTTTAGCAAAACAATCACCTGAAAACATTATAAATGACAATAAAAACCTATACGACAAACGTTTAGTTTTCAAAGAGGAAGAAAAATGTCAGTTTTCTTGTAAAAAATAGAAAAATCATTTTTTTGTAAAGACTATGAAATTCCTAAAAATATTATATAATTATGTTGTTTTAGTCTTACCTAATTTACTAGAGTATACTTAATATCGTTGTCAAGTTATCCATAGTAAGCCAGACTAGTATTAACGACCTAACATTATACTGCAACACCCTCTATTTCATAAAGTCCTAATATGTTTTTCCTTTCAAATTATTGATGTCAGCCTTTCGTAGTAGATGTTTCTTTACTAATGGACATCTAACTATGCTATTGATTTGTAAAGAAAATAGGCTAACTGAGTATTATCAAACACGATTAAAGGTGTATGCACAAAGTAGTCATAGAAAATCAACACTATTCTATCAGTGTGAAATAATATTAGGAGAAGCACAAACTTGTACTTGTATGAACGATTTGTCAAGTCCTTGTACATTGGAAGCATATTTCTTACCTTTGTCTTAGAGTTGCTCTTCTGACATTGGGCTGGCTTTCTAGTCAGATTAATGTTTGAAGCATACCGCGATACCATTGACATGATGACGGGACACAATCAGCCGAATTTAAACTCTTCAATTATTTGTTGAATTCTTCTGAACGTAACATAACATAATCGTACCTGGAGGAATAACGCGAGTTTAGGTATGGTCTGCACACTCACGCATTTCCAGAATAGCGACCACGTTGTGTGTTATCCTATTTGTATGAACATCAATTCGCGACAGCTGCCTTAGTAACCCACGTTAAGAAACTCACAGTGGCTCCCATGGGGGATATTCTTAGTCAGGCGATCCATACTGAAGGTCCTTAAAGGACAAATGGTAGCAAAGAAAAATGCGTTGATGTGTTGATAAACCTTTACTTCACTAGACTAGTCGATGGTTTATTTGGAAATTGAATTTTAGCTTTCGGAAATATTATTCCCTTTTCAGCACTTTCTAGCCCCGACCCTAATAACGCGCACTTCATTAGCAGCGACAGCATGTCAACACTAGAAGAGATAAGCATTGTCTAGGTCTGATCTTTTATCCTCCTTGTCTCCTTAATTGATGCTTCGTCAAATAGCTCAAAACAATGTTAAGAGATCCTTGTGCCGCGTCACATGGGTATGCCATCTGTGTCGTATTTACACGGGCGATATATAGCATTGTTTTCGTAAATCAATTTTGGTTTAAACGGTATGTGATGTGATTTAATATGGGTATTGTATTGTCATATACTGAGAACGGGCAAGTTGTTTACGAAGGAAAAGAAAAAAATATCTGGCGAAATGTTGATTTTTTTTTATTTACACTAGAATCATAAATGCTATTTATTTCCCAACCGCTATGATTTAATTTCTAGCTCAGTTTGAAATACAATCATGTGACGTTATCTTACGAAATCATAGGTAATAATTAGAAATTAACTCACCGAATGACAACAGATCGTTATCACTCACATTGAATGGATGTGCTCTAGTTGACTGGACGGAATTATTGTTTTATTTAACTGTAAATCAACACTTTGATAATAAACATGATCTGATCAAATACGATATTTTGATACTTTGTTTCTTTGCTATGTAAACTTACGTCAAATCCAGGTTTTTTTTTCTAACTCGGAGTGAGAACAGATATATTGACAACAACGCCAGAAAGCCGCATTACTGAGATGGATAAACAATCGACCAACAAATGTGTACCACACAATGTGATGTTTCCTAATGAGATAATGATTGCAACCATAAAACTTGCCCTTAGCTTTCATCAGCTTTCTTCTCTGTAAACATTCACGCTAACAAGATGACATATTATCCATTTTATTTGCTTCTTCTAAATGGTGTGTCATTAAAATTTCACGGTAACTGTAATCCATATATACTTTTGAATTATTTAAGTTGACATGTATAGGCCAATTGTGATGTTGATGATGGGTTTTGCGTGAATGATTGTGTTTTATGAAATTAAGACCAAGATGTAGGGAAAGGGTTACTAACTCGTTTTTATAGATATTAGATTTAACGCTACACGAAGAACACAAAAACACTCGCTGGATTAAATAAGACGCCAATGAAACACTGTTACAATGGAGAATATTAATCGATGTTTTTCGGTGTAACGGGCATTGCAATAGAGGAACCTTCCAATTCTGGAATAAAAACCACATTAGGAGCCTCAAAGTATCCAGCTTTACGCCACATCTGGTCAATTCCCTAACTCACACGGAACCTCAAGCATTCAAACCACGTGCTGTATACCGATGGTTGCTATTAATTTCATTGGTTACATGGGTACGCCTCAACATAAAATACTGAAGTCAGTACTTATTGTCGTTATCGTTTGCGATATACACATCATCAGTGGGAACCCATCGTCACGTATCTTACTATGTGGCTGTTATATTGCTCTCTAATCTCTGGGGTTCATTACCTAGCTATGTATGGCTCCGTCATAATTGGCTCATTGTTATATAAACTAGCTGTTGTGTGGTTCTCTCACCACTGAATGTTATTGTCATGTTATATACATGTAGCTGTTATATGATTCCATCATCCCTGGGAACCGTTGTCATGTTAACTACTTGTTGTGATGCCCAATCATAGCTTAGCTGATATGTCGCCCAATCATAAACTAACTGTTGTGATGCCCACTCATAACTTAGCTGATATGTCAACCAATCATAGACTTACTTTACTTTACTTTGTATTGCCTAATCATAACCTAGTTGTTGTGTTTTCCAATCATAACCTAGCTGCTGTGTTACCGAATTATAGTCTATCTGCTGTGTTGCCCAATCATAACCTAGCTGCTGTGTTGGCAAACAATAACGTAGTTGTTGTGTTGCCGAATCATAGTTTAGCTGTTGTGTTGCCCAATCATAACGTATCTGTTGTGTTGTCCAATCATAACGTAGATGTTGTGTTACCCTATCATAACGTAGTTGTTGTGTTACCACATCATAACGTAGTTGTTGTGTTACCCAATCATAACGTAGCTGTTGTGTTACCACATCATAACGTAGCTGTTGTGTTGCCCAATCATACGTAGCTGTTGTGTTGCCAAATTATAGTCTAGCTGTTGTGTTGTCAAATTATAACGTAGTTGTTGTGTTGCCGAATCATAATTTAACTGTTGTGTTGCCCAATCATAACGTAGCTGTTGTGTTGCCGAATCATAACGTAGCTGTTGTGTTGCCGAATCATAACGTAGTTGTTGTGTTGAACAATCATAACGTAGCTGTTGTGTTACCCAATCATAACGTAGCTGTTGTGTTGCCCAATCATAACCTTGCTATCATCATCAGTAGATACCATTTTCAAAGTACCTATACTTAATCTTTATGTTTATGCTGACCTGTAGTTACAGTGTAAAATAAATTAAAATTGAATTTATTACATGCAATTATTATGAGGTCTATATGCAAAGGCGAGTGTAATCTACGTTCAGACAAACAGTACGTAACACAGATTAGCGGCTGGACCAATGACGTGTTGACTGCAACACTTTTTGTAAAAGAGGACGAACATTTCACCGTCGGTAATAGTCGACGTGAACCATCGAGGCAAGAGATGTCAACTCGGTCATTTACACTTCCAGCAGTATTCATACGAACTGAATTGATTGTGCTAAATTTTCACGCGTGTTTCGTACTTGTGCAACCTATCAATATTCCGGCACACGCGTAAAAATATACGGCATTCAATGGGAAACAATTAAATGTCCTCTATACACCTACTATTTATTTAAGTGCGGACGCACTCGGTAGACTATGTCAATCGTCGCAACTATAACGTCATAATCGCAACTAAAACAGTTCACTTATTTAAGTAATGATTGAGTATCTCCGCAAATGAAACAGACATTTTAAAAAATTCACAGGAAAATAAGAATTTGGTGTATGGTACTTCGATTTTAAGGCAAATTTCACTTAATTAATTTACACTTATTAAACTTGAAATTACAAGTTATTTCAGATACACAGGACTAAGAGTTGGTCGAATAGTAACAACTTCAACCGATCATTGTCTAATCACGCATCAAAATAAAGGATAATTAATAATCTTCAAGATGGTCAATAAAATGTGGAATGAATGTTAGAAACTACATTTATCACATAATGTACTGTGTTATCCAGTGAATATACCCATGTCATATTTCTTTTGCGTATTAACCCATGTTATATGACCTATCAGCCCTGTGATTGGTTGTAAATTTCAATTGTTTCAATTGTGACGTCACGCCTAGGACAAGTACATTTTGTACAAGACGTCACAAACTTACGCACTGGAGTCAAAATGGCGGCTTTTTACATGTCAAGGTTGCGTGAAAGTTGCCGTTTTACACGAATAAATGCCACGAATCTTGATTATGTGATAATAAGGATCTTACACTCGTTTCCATTTCATTTGAGATTGATGAAACTCGTCACGAATTTGTCATTTTAGCTTGCCATAGGCTCGCTAAATTGAAAAATTCTTAGACTCGTTTCATAAATCTCATATGAAATGGAAACTCATGTAAGATCCTATAGATATATCACTAGAGGCGTTTCAATAACCATATCTTTTACTCTTTTTTCAAATATTGTAATGCAGAACGAAACCAAAGTGAATTTTAACTCCACTAACAGGTAATTCTATCATTCATTTCGGATATCAATGACGCAAAACATCAAACAATAAAAATATATCACAGGTATTCTGAAAACATATTTAGACATTCAGAATGGTGGAGAAATGCATATAAGTGTGTAAAAGTGTTTTATGCCCGTTTATCCTGAAAAAGGAACAGTAATAGACCTGTAATGCACCGGACTAAGGGTAGCTTTGGGCAGTTATGAATACTCACCTTTAGTTGTTTGAGAGCGACGCTTTCATTTGCCGTCCTATTCGAATCGGTCTTACCAATGGTGTGTCGGCCATGTGTACTGGTGTCCTGGACCTTCAATGACACGGTGACATGTTTCTGCCTGCAGACCATTGCCACTGTTGACTTCCATTTCCGAGGCAAGATCGGCATCTGAACAAAGAGCTGTGTGACCAAATTACGGTCTGTTTTAGTCCAACGACTTTAGGGTTAGAACGTCACCAAATAAAAGCATATGATAACGTATGATATGTTTCTTTAATATTTAAATACGTTGCTTAATATAAATACTACTAGCTTTGTTGTGACTCAATTACAATACACATTTCACACTTGTTATTGCAAATAACTAAAATATATTTTGAGATTTCAATATAATCTAAACATTTGATACATGTTTTCCTACAAAACACTTGTTACGTTATTTCGTTTTAACTTTTATCTTAACCAAAATACATCACCATTGTGAAATAGAAAAGCTCAGAATAACCATGTTCATTCTCATCGACGAATACAACTTCATGAAGAAATTCTTCTACAACTTTAAGTCCCATGTCACGTACGTTACGCTTACACTGAGTTCGACCAATCCAATTGGTTTCTGTGCGTAACTTTGGTCTGATGGCAAAATTCTGTAGAACTGATTTTTTATTCAATCAATTCATATTACAAATGTCAATGGAAGACTAGATAATACAACGCCTAATGCATAACAGTCATCCGTTAAACCCGTACATTCAGACATCACATCAAATGTATTTATCATTGCGTATTCAATTTAAATTTGTGCTATTTTCCTAGTAATATCAGGTATAAAATCTTACACATCTACTATGAGTCATCGTTTGTTGACGTTGTAATCATTTGATGACAGTCTAAAACGACATAGTGGCGTCAAATATTGACAGCGATTTCGTCCACGAGAATAATCGCATCAATACAATAGCACAAAACAGGACTAAATGGCGTCTACTGTACATAGTAAAGTAAATCAATTGATCTTCTGTAATAGTCTATGTTTGTTGATACGTTCAATTCTGAATTCATAAATCTATGTTTACATAGGTTTGTTTTTGTCTCTCCTAGTTTTATGAAAAGAACACCACACCAAGCCCCCACACCAAAAGGGACAACCTTGCAAAAGGGAAACGAAAAGCACTACAGTCCCTAAAACAAATCATGGATATTGTTATCAAACCAGCTGATAAAAGTTATGCAGTGGTCGTCACGAACAAAAAGAACTTCATCCAGTAGGCCGATCGCCAAATATCAAAACTTGGCTTTCTAGCGTGCAGTTGACTCTGACCTTACGTTAGGACTCGCCCAGCAGGTCAATCAGCTACAAGTAGGACACTTGCTAGACAAAATATTGATAACGACACAGCTGACTTTTTATACTGTGATGCCACACACAGGCAGCGAAATTCTATCTCCTCCCCAAGATCCAAAAAGCTAATAATCCTGGTAGACCTATCATTAACTCGATCGGCCATCCCACAGAAAAAAAATTACATTGACTTCAACCTGAAGCCAAATGTAGAGAAACATCCACCCTACTTTAGATACACTCTTTGTGATTTCTCTTTGACTTATCAGCTAAAATTAAGTAGAGATTTTAAGTAACTCTAATTAGTATCAATTAGTTGAATAACTATAGTGATATACCCTACGAGATTGGCATAACTTATTTTTGTAATATCAAATTACTATTATATGTATATAAGCTATATATCTAACTATCTACTGGTCACTTTGTGTGGAACTTGAATTCCCATTGAAGATCTAGTGAAGGACCATAGATAATATTCACTCACCAACCTGGTGAGGCCAAGATACAGCACACACTCACCTGTAATTCACAAAACCAATTTGAGTGATCTCCCCTATACCATTGACTTGCACATTGATAAATTGATATATATATAATATGTCTTGTATATAAGTTGAATCTTGTTTCAGTTTCTCATTTCACTATAATTATTATATGACTCTTTCATGCTCAGGGGTGAACGATAGGGAAATCCCGAGGGTGGAATTTCCCTATCTTACACCCTTGATTATGAAAGAGTATTTTTCTCTCATTCCAACCACCAGAATAAGCTCAGAAACCATGAAAATGCGTTTGGACTGGCCACCATTTTGAAAATACCAATCCCCCACTGAGTTGTTTTTAGACGAACACAAATCAGCCAGCTGGATTTAGCATATCCAATATTGGCAAACAGAGTTTGCGCAGGAAAATTAATCACATCTTTCTAGAGAAATATATATACTGCTACATACAAATGCATGTACATTGTAGAAGAGAACTGATGTAGGCGTAGCCTGTTGTTCGATTCTATTCATTTACCCTCATAAATAAAATCTGTTGAAATTGAATGAAGATACACTCTAAGTAACTATGGATGTTGTATCCGTCTAGACCAATGTCCCACATGAGGATGCCATCACACGGGACACTAAACATCCTTCTACAGATAGTCTGGTAGAACTGCTGAGGCTTATTCTCACGTTGAACAAATTCAATGGGGAACACTACTACTTATATTATTATTTTTCTGTTTATTTGCAAACTTCTACATTTGTAATTATTGGATAGATTGTTGGCTCGCTGTATGCGCCCTATACTTGACCCCTTGAGGTGATTCATTCGGGGCCCCTGCACATAAACTGTACTACTGGATCGCTGGTTCACTGCCTGTACCCGAAACTTGACCCCTGGAGGCGACTTATGTTGGGGCCCTGCAGAGACTGCTTTAAACAGTTTACATGTACCACTCTGCAATTTATTTTTATCCTATATGAAGTTATTTATATTTTTATTTTCTATTATGCTTTTATTTCTTTTAAGTGATTCATTTTCGGGGTGATTTGTTTTGTGGACGAGGTTATCTGTGGTTCTTGTGGGGAGACTTTTTGTTGACGAAAAAGACCTTGACAAGTTAATTTGGTAGACGACATTTCTATTGCGGTTCTGGTGCTTTTTCATCCAACCCAGATACAAGTTCCATTTCAAACCATCTTACCGGCATTTCTTATCCAGTGACTGTCACTTTATACCCCACATTTTCCATCTTTGACCTCTGTTTACTACTTGGTCGAGTTGGAATGACCTTGTCCATCATTTTGATGTTCTGGTACACCCCATCTCTCAAGTTTTTTCCACGCCGTGTTTACACGAACAACCACAATATAGATTTTTCTCACTTGATTTTCTAGATTGTTTGAATTTTAAGGTATGAATATATTTGACTTACCTCCTATGACCTTAACATCGAAGCTAGATTATTCATCGAAAAAAAAAAAAAATAGCCCTTCATTTAATCACGCTACGATCCAAATGTCTTCAAGGTTGGTTACTCAAAAGAACTTAGTAAATAATTCGAAACGTTATTCCCCTCTGTCATTGAAAGGTACTTGGAATTCCTATTAACAAGATCGAGTACGTTTTATCCTAGCATGCTGTTGGTACAATATGCTTTCCATATGCCTATTCATTGTTTAGAAGAGGCCGCTTTTATATTTGAAGAGTTTGATCCCTGGTACCCGGACTGTGGGTCAAGGCTAATACATTGAACAAACCTGATAAAAGTTCATAACAGCATGCTCCTCGGCTAATTTTTTAAAGCTATTGCTTCTCGTTTTCGGAAAAATACATGCATTGATAGTTTACACCGGAGGGACGACACACGTTGCCCTCTTGACAGGTGAGATATATTATATGCAAAATAACCAAGCAACTAAGCATGCAAAACATATTGCCCCAACTGCAGCTTTTAGTCCCAGCGGAAAACTAAAGGACTATGTATGGTTTGGGCGAGTTTTGGCCCCCAAATGCATCAAATTAAACCTTTAAATGAACTTTCAAACGACTGTTTTTTAATTTTGAATAGTTCCCAAATACTATCATGAAAATGTTTATTTGTATTTTTAATTATTGTTGCCATAGTAACAAGTTTGAATTTGCATAATTTAAATATTCACTGAATATTATCATATTTTGCATAGTTTTTCCTGGAAACTATAAAGCGCATGCTTGAACAAACTTAATATCAAAGAATAATGCGTATGCACCTGTAATACATCTTTAGGACAAACATCAAGATTGCACTGTATGGTAGCTAAGAGAAACACTAGGTGAAAACCTGTTAAAATTGACCGAATATTCAAATCTCAATAATTTATGCAAATTTTTACTGGTTACCATGACAGCCATAATTGAAAACACAAATAAATGTTTACATGATAGTGCTGGGGAAGTATTCAAAATTAAAGAAATAGTCATTTGAAAGTTCTATCGAAGATTTTTAATTGTCATCCTGACAGCTAGAAATGAAAACAGAAAAACAAATGATAACAAAAATACTCTCTTTTTAGCTGCATGTATTAAATATCATATTCATATTTTCATCATTAAAGAACGTGTTAACAATCAAAACAGAAAATATCAAAACAAAACACTTTACGAATCCCCGTACACAACTGAAAGGAATTCAACAGGGGTAACAAAAGATTTTATACAGTCTGTCAAGATCACTCATAGCCAAACCAGTAAGCCTGATTCATATACACACATATATGGTTTGATAATATTCTTACACTTCGAAAAATAATATCATTCAATTGTAACTCTCTACAACATGAGCACAGATGTTAACATACATAATTCGATTATGCACTGAACGATCACATCAGTTTGTTTGTATTAAACCTCAGGGCAAGTATTCATGAAACCGTTTTCATGCTAAAGCATGGATTTTGTGCTCAATTAAACTGTCGTGTTACTCACTGAAAGCAAGTTCTTCGAAATCATTGGCACAATGAGAATTTCTATTAATTTATCACCAGAACAAGAAATATGGATTGAACACATATTAAGAAGGTATTCCGTCTTTGCGTATTGCAGAGTTATCTTCTCTTGTGAGCAGGTAT
>JAUMHH010027392.1:0-10465 GCA_032359455.1 Chlamys rubida
TACCATACACCTCACTCTCTTCCAGAGCTACCATACACCTCACTCTCTTCCAGAGCTACCATACACCTCACTCTCTTTCAGGGTAACGATACACCTCACTCTCTTTAAGGTCTACCATACACCTCACTCTGTTTTAGGGCTACTATATACCTCACTCTCCTTTAGAGCAACAATACACCTCTCTCCATTTCAGGGCTACCATACATCTCACACTTTTTCAGGGCTACCATACACCTCGTCCTCTTTCAGGGTTTCCGTACAACTCACTCTCTTTCAGGGCCTCCGCTCACATAATTCTCTTAAAGGGCTTCCATACACCGCACTCTCTTGCAGAACTACGATACATCTCACTCTCTTTTAGGGTTACCATACACCTCAATCTCTTTCAGGGTAACGATACACTTCACTCTCTTTTAGGGTTACCGTACACCTTAATCTCTTTCAGGGTTACAGTACAACTCACTTTCTTTCAGGGCTGCCGTATACCTCACTCTCTATCAGGGTAACGATACACCTCACTCTCTTTTAGGGTTACCGTACACCTTACTCTCTTTCAGGGTTACAGTACACCTCACTCTCTTTCAGGGTAAAGATACACCTCACTCTCTTTTAGGGTTACCATACACCTCACTCTCCTTCAGGGTTACAATACACCCCACTCTCTTTCAGGGTTACCGTACAACTCACTTCCTTTGAGGGCTGCCGTATACCTCACTCTCTTTCAGGGTAACGATACACCTCACTCTCTTTTAGGGTTACCATACACCTCAATCTCCTTCAGGGTTACAATACACCCCACTTTCAGGGTTACCGTACAACTCACTTCCATTGAGGGCTGCCGTATACCTCACTCTCTTTCAGGGTAACGATACACATCACTCTCTTTTAGGGTTACCAGTACAACTTTCAGGGTTACCATACACATCACTCTCATTCATACACAATAGAATCATGATTTACTTGTTATTATTTTTGTTTTTTTATTATTCATAACTAGTTGTTTTTGATTTTATATCAGGCCTACTAATGTGTATTTATCCTTTCCTCGCTCACCATCACTCCTGTTCCTTGTTATAATAAGTCGAATATAGCACTAGACGGATGAAAAAAAATGCAGCATACTAAATACCAACGGTATCATTTATAGTGCCACTTCACTTGAATTCTATATCACATATACTGCAACATCTATACCAGACCGATTTATACTCCACCGCTGTTGTTGGAGTTGTGTGGGCAGGAGCAAAATGCTTTCTCTGAATATCCATGAGTACGTCGACTTCGGGGTGTTGACCACTCGACAAATCCGCCAACATAAGTGCATTAGTAGAATAACTTTTATGTCATAACAATCATCGAAACACCTAAAGCCAACTATTTTTGATTTATTAGCTGAGACTGTTTTTCTTTCTTTTTTTCTGAGAAAAGAACTGCCTATCCAAATATCAATCTGTTACCTATTATCTACGATAGAGGCCACTTTTATCCAGAATTTACTTATAAAAAGTCTTTTTCATAGTGTGGATGATGTGTACATGTTTGGTGAATGAAATATGTGATTTTATCCGGTGTAAAGTGTAACCTGTCCCACTAACATATCACTGCGTGACCTTGGGCACTTCAGACAAGATCTAAATCGTGAACCATGTTTTTATCTTTTCTGATACAAAGGACAACAACGATAGAACGTAAAACATATATTAAACTACCACAATACTACATTACAAACTCAGTAGCTTGCGAATTAAAAAGCAAAGTATAAGTCGTGAACTTGGATATAAACCGTGAAATTACACATTGATTCCATCTCAAACCAGGGTAAACTATTATCAAAGGTGCTAAGTGTTATAGTATTTTTCTGTTAAAGAATAGAATTCCTGCTTCCTTGCTAATGTTGTTAAAATTTTTTGTAATCTTCGATGTCATCCTGTGTTACCCGTTATACTTAAAAACTCAGCTATCACTTCGTGACTTTTGGCACTTAAGGCAAAATCGTAATCGTCGTGACACGTTTCTATATCTCTTCTGATACGAAGGACAAGCACGATAGAACGTAAAATACATAATAAACTACCACAATACAATAAATTAACATCATAGCATATTTTAAAAAAAGGAGTTCTAGTCCTGAAAGTTAGTGTCATGTATACCGGGGCAAATGATTAAACGTTAAAATTTCTCACTTCACATTAGGAAATTGCTTTTTCCCCAGTATTAATTCTGCCTTTACTGCGAAAAATAAATAACTGAATAAAAAATAAGTATGTGAATAGTAAACTTTGCATTAATTTTTTCCCGTTGTAATGAATTCATTTTTTATTAACAGTGGCGAAAAGGTCAAAAGTGAAAATGCAGCGAAGATTTCGTTAAACGGATGTGGACCTGGTTTTATAGTTAAACGAACATTTTCTGCAGTGAATGATATCCTTACCCAATATCTTTATTATGAATAGCATCCTATATGTGTGATTCGATCAGATAAGAGACCCGAATGTGTGCCCTCACCATTTACACTGTCAACAGTTAAGGTCACACACAAGTCTAAATTGTATTAAAAAACTGTGGTTTTATACATGTATACACGCTATTTTTCTACTTGACTAGATATTATCACAAAAAGTACTGTTAGTTCTATTAATATATATAAAAAAAAAGTTTACAACAATTATGATTGTATTTTTTCCCATTCATACTTATCACTATTGATGGCCCGGATTGAAGTGTATAGCGGGTCTTAAATAGGAAATAACAGAAGTACCCGGCCTTTTCATGTCCGATATGGTAATCATCGCCCCGGCCGTCTCGGTGAAGGCGAGAGACCTATCGACTGCACTACCCGACCACCCAAATATCTTACTCTATCTAACAGACTACATATGAACATGTAAACAATTTGTAAGAAATGAGACTAGTTTATCTCAAGTGCAAGAATACGTTACGCAAGTTTAGATTTGCTACAAGACCCATATGTACCAAGGAATCAAAAGATCCGCAAGATTTACGAACTATTTGAAGGTGCATTCCACGATACATGTCCAAACAAGTAAGCAAACAAGATGCCAAGCGAGCCTATTTCAATCCCCTGTTTGCACAAATATCTTACCTCATTGACCTTTCAAATCCGCCAAGGTCAAATTAGTTTGAAATAATTCATTACAAGAACGTAATCACTTCATGCTAAATAGTATGATGTACGTTACGTTAAGATTTTATAACATGATTATTCGGTTATGACCTTTAACGTGGGAAGGTTATATATTTGAACACAATCGCTATCATGCAATTAACACAACGTTTCTGGTCAAATACTCGTTTGTGGATTGGATATACTTGACTCCTTGTGACCTAGGATATACAGACTGGACAACTGTGTTCGTTTGTAAATATACTCTTTTACAATTCGTATACTATTATTGTACTGTCACCTTGTTACTCTTACAAAGATTAATTCCTTTGTTCAGTTTACGTGAATCACGTGACCAGTATGAATAGGTAATTATTAAATCAATCATGTTGTATACTGTTCAAACATGTAAGTAAGACACACCCATTGGACTGCACTTTGAATATCTGGTAGTAGATACAGCATGCCAAAAAATAATTACACCAAACAGCTAGCTCTCATCAGTGATGCTAGGTGATGCCAAAAAGGTGGAAAACCTCGTTCAGCTACGAAATAGAAATTGTGTTTGTATATATGTTTGCTATCAGTAATAAGTCTTTGTTTCTGCTTGTATTGAACCATTGATTTCGAGGAACCTGCAATAAATGAATGGAAACAGAATACTACTGATTTTATCATTATTTCATTGTTACATTAATGTCTTGTTTGAAGAGTTATAGTCTCTGTAAACAATGGGGAAAATATCGTTACTCGAGGTCATGTGATTCTTTATAAAAACTCACTACGGGTGTTTGTTTTTAGAAAAAGTCAGACCATAAAGAAACCCTTTCTTTATGAATATACTCGAGAATCGAAGTCGATGAACACGCCACCTTGCGAATGAGAAGAAGCAACTAGAGTAACAGAACCAGCGTACCTGTGTTCTCAGGGTAATGAATTTATGTAAGATACAAATGAATCGGATTTGCACAGAATAGCTCTTTGATAATAACCAAAGTGACACTGTCTAAAAACATCGTGATCCAATTTGCTTTCTCAAACAAGTACTTAGACATACATTTCTATACCATCCTTTTACATCACACCTGACGCTTAACCCTCGAAATGCTGATTTGATCAGCATTACTAGAAGGCCGGGTCATATATATGCATATTTATATATAACGCGTGCAAATTTTGATGGCAAATATATTTTAATGAACTTGCAATATTTTTGTTTCGAAAAAAAGGCTTTACTTCCACCGATCAGCAAAATAACTCGGAAGTTGGGACCTCTGTAACTGCACTGTAAAACACACAGAATCAAAAGCGAGAAGCTATACAATTTTATACAGATCATAGAGCCGGGTTTCTAGTCAATCTGATACACGTCCCTGCGTTTTTGATACATTATACTCTAATATTAGAGTTACTGTGTTTAGAGACCCTAAATACCGTCTGAAAAGTGGGACTAATAAAATATCTCACTCTCTTTGGGGTGAAATAGGGAATCTCAACCCTCGGGAAAGATTCGTTAGTTACCAAACACTCGCCAAAGCCTCGTGTTTGGCAACCTAAGAATCTTCCCATTATTCAGACGGTATTTAGGGTCTCTAACTCAGTAACTCTAAATCGGATACCTACCCGGCATGTGTACAGCTTTAATAAACCTAATCTAAAAAGAAAAACATCACCTGTGAAACGTTAATGGGAAAAATAATAAATAAGAGGTGAAAAACATTATAGTCGGTGTTCCGAGTTGGGCAAAACCAGGATGCGACCCCTGGTTTCTGATCATTCGTGATAGTGTCTACCAGATACAGTTATCTACCACTTAAAGACTGATATATCACAGCTCATATCAGCGATATATATATATATGTTTACTGTCTTAGCTGTACTGCTTAATGATCCCGTACCAATCCAAAAAATATTATAAAATAGAAATTTACTGGTATGGCAGTTGCCTCAAAGTATCATTACTTTTAAAGAAATCGATAAATTGCAGAATTTATTTATGAAAAAACCAAACATGAAGTCAACAACAGTAAAAAATTACAACAGTATTATGCGTGTAAAAATGCTAATAATTTTAGCTATCAATTCAGGTAAACTTTATTGTAATAATTAAATTTGCAGGTTGGTCAGTCAAAACTGTTTCCTATTAAAACCTTGTTCATATCCTCCTATAATAAATACTATTTTATTTCCGTCTGAAGTATAAAACAGTATCTTAAGGTATTCGCTATTATTTCATGTTGATATTACAATTTGCAATCCATGCACACTCTTATTAGACTAGGGTGGTCGGGTAGTGCAGTCGATAGGTCGCTCGCCTTCACCGAGACGGTCGGGGTATGATTACCCTATCGGACATGAAAAGGTATTAGGTCACCTGCCCTACCTCGTTGGTTTTCTCCGGATACTTCTGTTATTTCCTATTTGAGACCCGCTATACACTTCCATCCGGGCCATTATTAGTGATAAGTATGAATGGGAAAAAATAAGTTACATAACTGTTGTGAAATATTTTGTTATATATATATAAATAGAACTAATAGTAAGTTTTTATGATAATATCTAGTCAAGTAGGAAAATAGCGTGTATGTATAAAACCACAGTTTTTTAATACAATTTAAACTTGTGTGTGACCTTAACTGTTGACAGTGTAAATGGTCTCTTATCTGATCGAATCACAAATATAGGATGCTATTCATAATAAAGATATCGGGTAAGAATATCATTCACTACAGAAAATGTTTGTTTAACTATAAAACCAGGTCCACATCCGTTTAACGGAATCTTTGCTGCATTTTCACAAAAATACGGGAAAAAATGCAAAGTTTACTATACACATAAGCGTTTTTAATCTTTTTCGCAGTAAAGGCAGAATTAATACGGAAAAAAGCAATTTCCTAATGTGACGTGAGAAATTTTAACGTTTAATCATTTGCCCCGGTAGACATGATACTAACTTTCAGGACTAGAACTAATTTTTTAAAATATGCATCTAAGGGAGTTAATTTATTGTATTGTGGTAGTTTATTATGTATTTGACGTTCAATCGTGTTTGTCCTTCGTATCAGAAGAGATAAAGAAACGTGTCACGACGATTAAGATAATGTCTTAAGTGCCAAAAGTCACGAAGTGATAGCTGAGTTTTTAAGTATAACGGGTAACACAGGATGACATCGAAGATTACAAAAAATTTTAACAACATTAGCAAGGAAGCAGGAATTCTATTCTTTAACAGAAAAATACTATAACACTTAGCACCTTTGATAATAGTTTACCCTGGTTTGGGATGGCATCAGTGTCTAATTTCACGGTTTATATCCAATTTCACGACTTTATACTTTGCTTTTTAATTCGCAAGCTACTGAGTTTGTAATGTAGTATTGTGGTAGTTTAATATATGTTTAACGTTTTATCGCTTTTGTCCTTTGTATCAGAAAAGATAAAAAAACATGGTTCACGATTTAGATCTTGTCTGAAGTGCCCAATGTCACGCAGTGATATTTTAGTGGGACAGGTAACACTTTACACCGGATAAAATCACATATTTCATTCACCAAACATGTACACATCATCCACACTATGAAAAAAGTATAAGACTTGGTGCCCTTTTTATCAATAAATTCTGGATAAAAGTGGTCTCTATCGTAGATAACAGGTAACAGATTGATATTTGGATAGGTAGTTCTTGTTCAGAAAAAAAAGAAAGAAAAACAGTCTCAGCTTATAAATAAAAAATAGTTGGCTTTAGGTGTTTCGATGATTGTTATGACATAAAAGTTAATCTTCTAATGTACTTATGTGGGCGGATTTGTCGAGTGGTTAATACTCCGACCTTCCACGCAGGCGGCCGGGGTACGATCCCCGAAGTCGACGTACGCATGGATATTCAGAAAAAGCGTTTTTCTCCTGTCCACACAACTCCAACAACCCCGGTGGAGTATAAATTGGTCTGGTATAGATGTTCCAGTATATATGATATAGAATTCAAGTGAGGTGGCACTATAAATGATACCGTTGGTATTTAGTATGTTGAATTGTTTTTCATCCGCCTAGTGCTATATTCGACTTATGATAACGAGGAACAGGAGTGATGGTGAGCGAGGAAAGGATAAATAAACATTAGTAGGCCTGATATAAAATCAAAAACAAGTAGTTATGAATAATATAAAAAAGTGATAATAACATGTAAATCATAAATCTATAGTGTATGAAAGAGAGTGACGTGTATGGAAACCATGAAAGAGAGTGAGGTGTATGGAAGCCATGAAAGAGAGTGAGGTGTATGGAAGCCCTGAAAGAGAGTGAGGGGTATGGAAGCGAGGTATACGGCAGCCCTGAAAGGAAGTGAGTTGTACGGTAACCCTGAAAGAGAGTGGGGTGTATTGTAACCCTGACGGAGAGTGAGGTGTATGGAAGCCCTGAAAGAGAGTGAGGGGTATGGAAGCCCTGAAAGAGAGTGAGGGGTATGGAAGCGAGGTATACGGCAGCCCTGAAAGGAAGTGAGTTGTACTGTAACCCTGAAAGAGAGTGGGGTGTATTGTAACCCTAAAAGAGAGTGAGGTGTGGAGAGATGCATGGTAGCTCTAAAATAAAGTGAGGTGTAGGGTGTATGGTATTCCTGAAAGAGAATGAGGTGCATGGTAGCCCTGAAATAGAGGGATGGATATGGAAGACTTGAAGAGAGGGAGGTGTATGGAAGCGCTGAAATAAAGGAAGGGATATGGTAGCACTATAGGAGTGTGATGTGTATGGTAGCCCTTAGAGAGGACGATATATGGTATCCCTGAAGAGAGGGGGGTGTATGGAAGCCCTGAAATAGAGGGAGGGATATGTTCGCTCTAAAAGAAAGTAAGGTGTATGGAAGTTCTGAAACAGAGTGAAGTGTATGGTAACCCTAAAAAAGAGTGAGGTGTATGGTAACATTGATCGAGAGACAGGTATATGTAAGCCCTCAAATTGGGTGAGGTGTATTGTAACCCTGAGAGAGAGTGATGTGTATGGTAGCCCTGAAAGAGAGTGAGGTGTATGGTAACATTGAACGATAGACAGGTATATGCAAGCCTTTAAAGAGAGTGAGGTGTATGGTAGCCCTTCAAGAGAGTGGGTGTATGGTAGCCTTGTAAGAGAGGAGGGATATGGTAGCCCTGAGCGAGAGTGAGGTGTATGGTAGCCCTAAAAGAGAGTTGGGTGTATGGTAGCCCTGACAGAGAGGGAGGTATATGGTATCCCTGAAGAGAGGGAGGTGTATGGTAGCCCTGAAATAGAGGGATCTAAAAGAAAGTGAGGTTTATGGAAGTTCTGAAACAGAGTGAGGTGTATGGTAATCCTGCAAGAGAGTGAGGTGCATGGTATTCCTGAAAGAAAGTGAGGTGTATGGTATCGCGAAAAGAGAGTGAGGTGTATGGTCGTCCTAACAGAGAGTGACGTGTCTTGAAGCTCTGAAAGAGAGTGAGGTATATGGTAACCCTGAGAGAGAGTGAGGTGTATTCTAGCCATGAAAGAGAGTGAGGTATATGGAACCCCTGAAACAGAGTGAGGTGTATGGTAGCCCTGAAACAGAGTGAGGTATATGGAACCCCTGAAAGAGAGTGATGTGTATGGTAACCCTGAAAAAGAGGGAGGTATATGGTAGCCCTGAAACAGAGTGATGTGTATGGTAGCCCTGACAGAGAGTGAGAAAGCCCATCTCCGATTTGTAACATTCTGATGAATAAAAACATGTTCAAAAATATTGCAGAAATACGTAAACACGAAAACATATCGTAACTGGATATCAACAAATGTGTTTTTACTTTTACTTTTTTTTTTTAAATGTAGTAGTCGTTATCAAAATTTGTAATAGTTATTGTTTCGTTATCCGGGTATTTATTACCGTGTTATTTGCGTTTTATTTAAATAACTCCATGATGCGTTTTCATTGACTGTCCTCTTCCCTCCGAATGTCATAACCTCATGTCGCAAGGGAATGCATGAACTCGGGGGTTAGTACGTCAATATGCTGATTGCAATCTCATCAGTTAGTAGATATTGCATTTAGACAATTGTTAAGCTGATAAAATTGCGTGCTGACGACCGGACTCATTATGTATTTTTATGTATACACCTGAATAACTACGAACAGGTCGGAATACCTACACCTAGTATTGGAAGGAAAGGTCAACACGACAGGTCATTTGTGTCCTTTGTCATTTTTATATTTCGTGTCAGTAAACATAATATGTCCTGAACACACTTCAAAATTTAGAATATGCACAGTCTCTGTTCAAGATAAGAGCCCCCTCCCAGAGTGTATAAATTGACCAAACGAATGAAAATATGATATTATCTGGTATGCGATCAGTTTAACGTTTAGGTGTGGGCATTGTATTCCTTGCTTGTAAATGCTGGCTGATTGCGTCCATTCATTCATTACGTTCAGTATTTGTTTCGGAGACTTTGTAAAACAATCGGTATATTATTCGTGTTTGTTTAATTAATGTAATTATGCCCGAAGTTACATGTCTTGCCATTCCATATATCTGGTACATCTAACATTATCGAATTACTTCTTAAGGAGGTGTCAATGATTTTTTTTCTTTCAAAATCCATTATCTGGAAACATTTCTTACTCAGCTTGCATACATGTATAATATGCAATCAATACTTCAGAACATTTGAGTATACATGTACATACATGCATTCAGGATAAGATTCATCACTTTGGTTTGCATAATAAAGGCGAAGTGTTTTTTAACACAAACAGGAAGTTAGAACTTATTTTGTGAGCTGTCGAATGCCGTGTGTCAAGCACACAGTGTAAATAACACGCTGAAAGCAATCTACTGAATCAGTCAAGTCAGCCAGCAAAACACTACTGAAATATAGTCAATATGACGTATGGGTAGTTTTGTTGAGTTTCGATACACTTCCAAATCTACCTCCCTAGGTTACTAGCCAACTTCAAAATCCAAGGGTTAAACTATTGGTAAACAAATTCACTCTGCACCCTTAGATTTCACCATACCATCATTAAAGCCATTGTACACACCACCTTGTGGATGATACGTGTTAATTTGAGCAACGGAATAAGAGTGCCTGTGATCTCAGAGGGACTGTCCCTATGTATTATTGATTATCATTTTAATATGCACTTACTGGTAACATTTCAGTGACATACTTTTTACAGCAGTGTACACTTAAAGAGGTATTTCACATCCTTCACTTTTGCTGAAGTGTTTTGTTTTTGTTTTATTTTCTGATCACAGTGCTAGTTTATTATCACTATTCTTATTTGTTGAGTATAGTACATGTCTATATGTATATGTGAATATGTATACTATACATGAACATGTATAGCTCTGTATG
>JAUMHH010027403.1:0-10464 GCA_032359455.1 Chlamys rubida
AAACTGCAGGTCTTTTTGCTCCAGACACTTTTGCATGACTTTGACTTGCTAGATTTTGCTTTATAGCATTTTGCACTGGCACAGTAAGAGCAGCTTTCCGTGCACTGTCATATGTTGCATTAGACCCCTGTGACTGCACTTTTGTCTTAATTGCTTCAACCTGAAGTTCTACAAGATTTTCATTTGGTATGTTATATCCTATACCTCCATGCAACACTACTGTCTTACCACACCATTAAAGGGCTATTAAAAAGCCATTACTTTAATGTGCCATTAAAAATGGTCCTTTCCATGGTAATGAAAATCCCATTATTAGATATCAATGACCATTAATTTTGGTCATAATGGCCATTACGATTGTATTCAAAATAATGATATATTAATGACCATTATATACAAACAAATAATTCTAATGGGCATTAAAAAAAATGGTTCCATGGCCATTAATAACATATCAAAATAATTTCATGGGCATGAAAAAAATAAAGCTTTCTTGTAATTAATGGCCATGATTATCTTTAATGGGCTTTAAAAATGATTTCGTGGTAGGTAAAAGAACCATTTTTAATGGCACCATTAACATAAGCATGAAATTAATGGCCATTATGCAAATAACTTCACATTTTCATGGCAATCAAACTTAATTTGGTTCGAAATATGATGGCAATTAATTTTCTCCATTCAAAACTAGCATTAATTGCACATGGCAAATCAAGACAAATAAAAGCATCAATATATATTGTTCATACATGTAATCTTTGTAATACTGAATAATAAACATGCACTTAATCATGTTCAACATTGTTTTGGAAAGATATATACATGTAAGTATTCAAATTTAAATGTTAAATGAATAAAATGGTAAAGAACTTTTTAAGAACTTGTTCTGTTGTTTATGATATTGGCACGATTATAGTCACTCTTCAAACAAATTAATGTTCACATTTAAATGTTTAAATGAATAAAATTGTAAAGAACTTTTTGTTCTGTTGTTTATGATATTGGCACAATCAATTATAGTCAAATTATTGTTCATTTAGGTTTGAACATACATTGTCAAACATATATAAAAAAATTATACCCTACTTGGGTTAGCATTCATCAGTTTTTTTTTTTTTTATGCTGCGACACAGACATGTACACTGTACAGGGAACTTATTCTTTATAAATGCTTAATGCATTTGACACCTTCTTTAGGAAGGAAGATTTTTGCTGCTCTGTGGCATCAACTTTTAAAAGGCCATGTTTTGCTCTAGGACCTTGATAGAGTGACAAGAACTTGTTGTTCTTTTGAATTTCTAGAATACAAAAGGACATATCCGGATTTAACTGGACATCATTATGACTAAGTGCAGCATTGTTGGTTAGCTCCCAAAAACTTTCCAAGTTCTCTGAATTGTCCCGATTTAATCGAAAACATGGCTTGACACAATTGCGAACGATGAAATCATCATTGTTTGGGGACATTCTTTTGACTCCCCAGTACAGGCATCCCCTTTGCCACTCCATTAACACAAACGAAAAGTTCCTTTGGTCAGCCGTCATCCCATCATATGTTTCTTCATGATCATTTCTCTTCCTTTTGAGGCTTTTCTTCAACACCACTCTTTTAGAACTAGAACTCAATTTAGGCAACCCGGTGAAAACATCATCACCAATGCTCTGATCATGAGCTTGATTATGTTGCGAATCACAATCCATATCGGTAGGCCTCGGGTGATCATGATCACTTTCTGTTATGTTTCCACTGGTATTGGCTGGTCCTGGGTTAGATTCTAATTCAGATTCACGAGTATTTGAACTGTCATCTGTGTTTTTTGTTTTTTGGCTGTTACTAGATGTAGCTGTGTGTCTTGGTATTTTCTTGTTTTTATTTGAGCCTTTGCCACATTTACCTCCATTCAAAATATTGGTCCTAATGGTGATCATCTGTTTTAGACTGGCACTTCTAAAATCATAAGCACCATCTGGAGCTTTTTCGGCTAATTCAAAATTTCTGTCATCTGTACATGTGGTCTTACTTTTCAAAACAACTCTTGAATAGACTTTGGTTTCATCCTTATATCCCATGAATAATCCTTTCCCATATAAATTGCCTTGTTTCTGTAAGAGAACTTCATCACCAGCACTAAAATTGGCAATATTGGATGATTCCTGTTGTACAGGACTTGCAGCTATAGGCTGGCTGCACTTATGCTTTCTCTTCCCGAGAAGTTTATCTCTGATGTATTTCCGACGATTTTGTAAGTGTTGTCCGATTCGTTGCCAAATTTGGTTTTGTCTTGTTTTGAGGCAGGGGGCGTGATCAAAGCAGGTTTGAAGAAAAATGTCTTTTTTCTTAGTACTAATACTATCTAATGTTGGTGCTTTTTTCCAAATATTGGCAGCCTTGGCAGCATCTTTAAGCAGGGTATTAAAAAACTTCTGAGCCATATTGCTCTGTCCCCGTAGACTTTTCTTGGCCACTAGCTCATCTGCACTAAATTCACATGTCACTGATTTTAAATCAATATCATGACCTTCCTGATCTTCACTTTCTATTCCAAAGCTGGAATTAAGACTGGATTGGCTACTACAAGCCGGGCTGCTGGCAGAAAACACTGCTTTGGATTTTGGAGTAATTGTAACACTGCTGTTTAAATCTGTACTTGAGCCATTGTATGCATGTTCTTGTATCATTTTCCTCACAAGCCTCCGATCTTGAAACACCTTAAAAATGTCTTTGATGTCCTCCTCTGTAAATGTGTATAAATCTTGCACTGTCACGCCATTTTCTGAAGAGAAATAAAAAAAAAATCTTTTCTAATTTTTTTGATCAGTTTAAACAATTACAAAATTTTATATCAATAATTTAATATTACTTCAAATGATCAAACTGACTGTGTGTATATATAAATCCAAATGCCTCGACATGGAACTCAATTTGAATAGTCTAAAGAACCACAGCAAATTTGAATTAAAAGCACATAAACTTATAATTTTTAAAAGTACCCGGGTAATCTTAAAAATAAAATTCAGATCAATTGATCATGATACACAAATACAACAATGGTTGCAAATTTTAAATAAAAATTATTTAATTTTTGTACCTGTCTGGCTTAGTTTTACTTTGACTGGTTAATGTTTCTACAATTTTTTCCCTTGTCTTGTTTGTGAATTAAATTCGGTTCGAGGGTGCGTGTACACATGTGGGTGGATGTGTGTGCAAGACCTCGAGAGAAACATTTTGTGCTAGTTTATTTGTTTTGCGGACATCTAATGGTTACAAATGATTAAGTACAGAAAAACAGCTCGTATCCAAAACTGTTCAAAAGCAAATCACGTATCATACAGGTATGTGTTCTTCTTCTTCATTTAGAAGCCAATCTGTCGATGGCCGACGATTGTATCTGTATGGCCTTTGGGGTAGACGCAGGGGCGTGATATAGGGGGTTATTATTTACAATGATTTTATTGTTGTCAATTATTGTGTGTAAAAATACGTTGAAAATGGATAAAAAAATAAATTGAAAAAAAATCACAAAAAAACTTAAACAATACAATAAGATATATCAGTTTTAAAAACAACTACAATACAGATTGAAATAAACACTGAACAGTCCGTGAAAAACTGAGTGAACGCATCGCTCTATAATCTATTCCGAGTCCCGAGTGACAGCCGGATAATCACACATGTTCAGATAATACTGAGAGGTGAGTCTAGAATTTCGATCATTGACATGTTTTAACACAAACCTACCTTTCATGGCAGTTCTCCCTTCTTTAGAGAGAGGCAGACTTTCGGCTGAATCCATCATGGCGCAGATGACATGCGTGTAAATGGCGGGAAGCAAGCGCGCGCGGGTCGATGTATTTTTCGAACTATATCGTGAAATTAACACCGTAGGGATTTGTTTCGTCACGCCTGTATTTCATTGAACATGGAAAAATTAACAATAACATATATATGTTTATGAATGTATGTGTAACTGAAACAATTTATTAGCTCTTCAATGTTTTAATTTTGCACTTATTATATCTCTTCATGTCGTTTACTGTGTGGTTGCGTATTTTGTATTAACCACTAAATCGATATCAGTCGCATACGCATAATAAAGTCAGTGTCAAAAAAAATGTCAGGACACATGTGGGCACATGCCACATACGAAAAAGAGGTGTAATTGTCGTATATGCCAATCTAAATCAGCACCGATAGATGCTAGAATTGTAAAAATTCACCTGAAGAAATATGGTATTAGCGAACCAACTACGTCACCGGAAAAAAATGAGCCGGATGAAAGTACAAGGTACGGTATATACAGTAATGAGTTTACACATTGTCACGACTTTGCCCGTACTCGTTTCAGGAGTGTCTTGTTTGTTCATAGGGGTACAATAATAATCGTTTCGGTAGCTGTTACTTCGCCAGGTTCGCCAGAATTTCTGAATATACGTACTGTACGTTTAATTCGGTACTGTTTGAAAGTTGTTTTGATCCCGTATTAAATTATACTATAGTTTTGGGACAAGTATCAATTTATATTTTACAGAAATAAAACTATACATTTTACAGAAGTAACACTACTAAACTACACAAACACTTAAACTAGAACGATCGGAACTACACGGAAACTTTTGTTTATGTGTTTTATTCTGATATGTCATAAAATGCAGAAACGTTGTCTGTTAGTTTAATGGATTATTATATATTAAATTATACTTCCAGATTTTCTTCTGATGAATCGGACAAGGAAGAAACACCAGAACCACAACTTTGTGTTAATAACGTAGACACATCAGAAATAAGCCGGTAATTTCATTATTTCAGAATATTTTTTTTGTACCGCAGTATTCAAATTTCATAAATTTAGAAAATTTAGCATTGGGTTTATACAGCACCTGCCAAAAGTATCTATATCAGTAGAAAGTTGTGTTTGTGCTTTACATTATATTTTTACTTTGTGAAGCATATTTTCCTGGCTTTATTTTACAACCAATATAAGTAATTCATAAAAAAAAAAAAAAAAAAAATACCAGATTAAACTAGTCTACAAAAAATGATTTTAACTGTATATTTTTTGTCCTCGACTTATTTGGAAATAAGAAATTATTCTTAGAAATTGAATTTTGGTTGTGATTTTGTGATGATAAATATTGAAATTGCAGCATATATGTTTTTATATACAGAAATATGAAAGACTTGTGTAAATAGAAATCTACATAAAATTTATAATCTTGGTAAATGAATCAGTTGCTTGCAAATTAAATATTGCTGCATGATCTGAGTTTCCTTCTTTCTTTTTCAAAAATCATCTTATAATTAATTAAACCATCAGTTTTGAATTTATTAT
The DNA here is from genome assembly GCA_032359455.1 of Chlamys rubida. Classification (NCBI taxonomy): domain Eukaryota; kingdom Metazoa; phylum Mollusca; class Bivalvia; order Pectinida; family Pectinidae; genus Chlamys; species Chlamys rubida. The sequence continues at coordinate 5,331 of JAUMHH010027403.1, forward strand.
GTATTCTGTTTCAGATTATATAATGTCGCTGATGATTCTAAAGCTGCAGATAATCAAACAAGCAATGAAAGTAGTGAAAGTGATGAAGATGATCCAGACAGTCCATCAGATGTTGATTCCAACTCATCTGACACAGATGAAGAAGATCATCAGGAAAATAAAAAATGGTCATTCTCTTTTGACAATGAGCAGTATTCAAAAGGAATTGCAACACAACACTTACCTAATTCAAATGTAACTATTCTGCAATGGCTCGCAATTAATTTCTACACTTTTTCATCGCATGCTATGAGCAAAAGTGCTTTTTCTAGTCAGCTAAATGTACAAAAGGCGTTACATACTTCATGCAGTAAAACTGTACATTTACCGTCCAGTTACAAAGAAGCCAGACGATTACTAAACCCTTTTCTTGTTAAAAAAAAAAAGTTTTTAGCATGTGTAAATGATTGTATGGTGTTTGATAACGATTCATCTGACAGAACTCTGCAAGAATGTTCCAGTTGTGGTTCTACAAAAACAAAACACTTTGTGTACCTCCCAATTGGTCCACGTATCGCAAGGATCTTCGGTGATGAAAATTTAGCGAAATTGGTTCAAGCTCATGGTCAGAATAAATACCAACAGGAAAGTGATGTAATGTGGGATATTCATGACTCTCAAGCTTGGAAAAACGTATATTCAACAAATGGATATTTTAAAGGCGACAACAGGGGACTGTCATTCGCATTCGAGGCTGATGGTGTTAGTCCATACCACAATATGAGCATTCGCTACTCAATGACACCGATTATGCTCACATTATTAAACCTCCCTAGACTGATTAGAAATAATTTTGGAAACATTTTATTGGTGGGGATAATACCTGGAAGTAATCGGTCAGAGGCATCAAAGTTAGACCCTTATGTTGAGATCATGGTAGATGAATTGCTATATTTAACTCAATGCAGCACCGTAGATGCATACAGCAAAGCACCAGTGGAAATAAAGATTAAACTTCTTTTATACATTCTTGATTACCAAGGACTTTCGAAACTGTTCTGTCAACATGGTAGTGGTAGTCTAAGTGGTTGTCACTGGTGTCATATTCGTGGAAAATTTTGCAAAACTTTGGACAAAGTTGTTTACCTGTCAAACAGGTCATACCTTCCTGTGAAAGATCCTTTACGTATGGATACAGAACATTTTGTTGACAAAACTCCAGATCAGTCTTTGCCACCAAATGATCGCCAGAGCAGCGAAGAAAATGATTATCGTGCAGCTTATTGCAGAGCAAATAAAAAAGTGAACAGAAACTTGATTGCCACGGCGACAGGATATAAAAGTAAATATGCATTGGGGAAATTACCAGGTCATTGCAGACTGGAAGAATCTTTACCGGATGCTATGCATACAATTAAAGATCTAGTTTCCAACATAATGAATCTTCTTGTAAACAAAGGGATTGATGTAGACAAGATCAAGTTGACAGAACTGAATTATGGGAGAAATTTTCATGAAAATGACACAGCAGATCAGCACACGGTTAGTAATGTTTTTTATCCAGAAATGGAGCATGAAACAAGTGAGAAAAATTGTAAAAGTACAGAGGAAGTGGGATGTAGTAGTTCACGTAAGAAAAGAAGAAGGATTCAGAATAGGAATGCAAACCCAAATTGTCCATATATTCTTACCAGTGACGATATAAAACTTGCAGACGAAAGAGCTTGCAATATAAGTGTACCCCTTGGATTTGGGTTAAAGCCATCGCCCTTCATTTTCAAGAACAGAAGTGTACTGAAATCTCATGACTACAAACAAATAGCATCACATGGGATTTTGAAGTATTGTTTACGGGGCTGTTTATCTGAAAGATGCAGAAGGTCACTCTTCAGTCTATTGGACAGTATCTCGAGTATATGCTCTGAAAACATACAGCTAGACAACGTGGATGAAATGGAGAACAACTTAAATCAATCTCTTGCATTGATGGAGAGAGACTTTCCTGTGAGTTTACAAAACATAACTACTCATATAATGCATCACATAGTCAAAGGAATTAAACAGTTTGGTCCCATATATGGGACATGGATGTTTACCTTCGAGAGATTTAATTCGTGGATTTGTCGTAGAGTGTTCAACAAAAGGCACCCAGAAGCAACAGTTATGGAAACTTATACTTTGTTTGAATGGTGTAATTTCATGATTTCAACTAACAGAATGCCAAGTGAAATGAAATGTTTATGGTGTACGTCAGAGTTTAGTAACGAAAAGGATGACTATGAACAGGAAAAAGAAGTTGGACATGAAGTTGTACTAAAGAAGAGTGAAATGAATTCTTTTCACAAAGCCATTAACAAAGACCAAAAGTGTTTGTCAAAGAATCCTTGTAAGGTCAAACAATTTTTCTCTCACAAAGTGTACCATAAAATTACAGGTCGTTGTGTTGCATATACGGCTGGACGTCAGAAATCTGTAAATACACAGTCATGTTTTGTTTGCTTTGAAAAAGGAAGAGGAAATCTATTTCCAAGAGTATCCTCTGGCAAGTTTGTGTTTGGAAGAATTCTGTTTTTTCTGCAGCATATTGGTACCGGTTTGCACACAACGTGTAAAAACCAGCAAATTGTCGTCGCTTGCTTGGAGACTTTCAGCAAAACAGAATTTGACAAAGACTCAGGATTATGGTATTGTCCCACAGAAAAATGTAAAATGAAATCTTTTGTTTGTGTGGATGATTTATCAAAACCACTTGTGACTGCAGAAGAAAATGGATATACCTGGTTTTTGGACAGTGGAATTGTACCCTAGCTACACCACCTAGGTAGCTGATGAATCCAATTTAAGACTACTATATAGCTAAATAGCTATATATATACTATACAATCAATATTGGTGTATCTTATGTACATGTGCAGTGTATCATTTCTACATCTAAGAATGCTCTGAATTGGAACTAGCTAATATACATACAAACATGTACTTCATTTTGTAATCAAGTTTTATTTTATTGTTATAATTAGCTCATGAATGTGTAATTATATCTTTGATATATAATTTTCATAATTGATATATGAATAATATAAATATGTGACAATTTAAATGCCATTACTATCTTTGTAGTTTTAATAATGGTCAACTTTTCGGCAGCATCATTTTCATGGGCATTATTTCCCCTGATCACACTCTTGTAGATTTAGAATGATATATGTTTTTTCTTAGTAGTATTTTCATGGTCATTAATTCTATAATGTACAATTTTGATGGCCATTATTTTAAAGACTATGCCTTTTAATGGCCATTATTTTCAAAATACACTTTTTCATGGTGGTTATTTTTATGATGGTTTACAATACAACATTTTAAAGACCATTATTTTCCTGATCACAAATATTAATGGCAATTACATGAAAAGTAATTGCCATGAAAATAAGCCAGTTCAATTTTCAATGCCCATTATTATTTTAATGGCCATGGAATTCCAGTATCTATCAAAAATAAGGACACATTTAATGACTTTGTAATGATTTTATTTGAAATTAATGTTAATTAAATAAAATGTCATGGTACCCATTAAAAAAAAATTGTGAAAAAATAATGGTGGTTTTTAATGATTTTAAGCAATTTAATGGCTTTTTAATGACTTTTTCACAATTTTTTAATGGCTTCATGTAGCAGTAGTGCAAGTTGGATGTGCAATTCCATTTGTATTCAACTGACATTTTTGGTGAAAGAATTCCATAAATGTAAGCCAAGAACCTGAACAACCAGAGCCGATATCCAACATTAGATAGCAATAGTTGAAATTTAGTAGTTTCTGCAATTCTGTCGTCATCAGCCATTTTATAGGAGTCCTCAATATCTCGTAACAGCAATGCACATTTCATAAACGAAGCTCTGTAAAGAGCAATATGATCTGGTGAATCAGCATTCTGTCCCGTCAACTCCAAATGTCCACTCATGTTCTCTAATTAGATGTCGTTTCAAAAACCCAACTTTTTTAATTTTTTGCTGCATTCTCTTCACTGGTACCTCTGCTCCACAGCAACAAACAGTTCTTTTATAGCATCATTTTGGGCATCCAGTTCTAAAGTTTGTGCCTTTACCATTTCCAGATCTACAATTAAAGAAATAATGTAAAGCCAAAATGGAATAAAACACTACTAGCTACCTTTAAAATCAAAGAATGTACAGTCAAAATGTTCTGACAGTAGGGTAATGTAATAACATTCGTTCCTTTTCAGATTTGACATTTATAATATAATTAAATATATAATTTTTATAAATATTAAATTAAAATGTCTCAAACATGCACACAAAGCATGGAGCTGCATGTTGAACACCCTTGGTTCGCAAAGTTGGTTCATTACTGAAAAACATGAAACTGATCCGGAAAGCTTAAATAATACCATCACAAGATTCCTAAAAATTCCAGCAATAGCAGGTAAGTGGAACTGTCCCACCCGATTGGCAATCTGCAAATATTGTCCCCATATTTAAGAAAGGCGACAGACACAAAGCCTCTAATTATAGGCCTGTGTCCCTCACCTCCATTTGCAGCAAACTCATCGAACATATTCTCCATATCAGCATTATGACTCATTTAGACAATAATAACATTCTTACCGACTCCCAACACGGTTTTAGACGCAGCAGATCATGCGAGTCGCAACTCATCACCTCCCTTCATGAAATAACTAGTAATATAAATGATGGCAAACAGATTGATATTGCGCTCCTTGATTTCTCAAAAACGTTTGATAAGGTCCCTCATCAACGTCTACTCCATAAACTTAACTACTACGGAATCCGCAACAACCTCTTCTTTGGATCTCTTCATTCCTAAATAATCGATCTCTTCATTCCTAAATAATCGACAACAAACGGTCCTTATCAACAATACCTTTTCCTCTTCCTTATCGGTGGACTCTGGGGTACCACAAGGTACAGTCCTCGGACCACTTTCATTCCTTCTCTTCATAAATGACCTTCCTGAATCGTTACGTTCCAAAGCTCGTCTCTTCGCTGATGATTGTCTCCTTTATCGAGTTATCGGACAAATGCTTTGTCATCAGAACATCCAAACAAGAGGCCCAGGGGCCTTAATAGCTCACCTGGTATTTTATTTTTCAATTTAAAACCTGCTGAGTACCATACA